>JALPBZ010000060.1:0-98407 GCA_026538355.1 Cryptococcus sp. GC_Crypt_5
TAGGAGCAGAACGGCTTTGGAACCTGGAACATTCGCGCGGCTTAGCCTTACCCCCTCACCATCAAGCCGCCGAGAGGAGTTGTCGTCTCTCTCGCCATCCTCCGAATCAGTGCTTCCTGATAAAATAGCAAAGGAGAGACTCGATCCGCCCATGACGCCATTATTGGAAGTTACCATGGCCAGCCACACGAGCGCTCAACCGCAGGGAGCCACGACGCCGCTTGATCTACATGTACCGACTTCAGCCCAAACTCATATGTACAGTTCCCCCGAAGCGATCACTTCGCTGTTGCCACGGGACAACGAGGAGGACAATGCCATTCGGTACATTCCTGATGCGCGGGATGAGGTTGGAAGTAGCAATGTGACCAAGCCAGTCCCGCCCTCTCCACCGGAGGAGAACAGAGTCGCACCGCGTTTGGAACACAGTGAAGCTACTCCAGCAAACCGGGGAGCGGGAATAGCACCGACTTCAATACGGAAGGACGGACAGAGACAGGACCAGAAACAGACCAAAGTTTCGTCCGTCGTACCTCAGCCAACAGCCAAAGGACAATCGCACAATCACGCAGAGAAGAAAAACTGGCTGGGGCGGAGAACGAGCGTGAAGCAGGGTGGTGATAAGAGTAGTATACCGAAAACACGATCGTACCCCGCAGCCAGCCTGGATATGGCGCCTACCAGAAATGAGAAGGGCGATGCGAGTGATCATAACGTTAAGACCGGCGCGTGGGGTAGTGTCCTGGGTAAAGTCGCGGGCAAGATGCGTGAGTTGCGTTCTAGGTCAAGGGAAAGGGGGAGTGTGCCGAGCAACCGAGCAGAGGGTGGCAGCTGATATTTGAGCTTTGGTGGGTGTAGATAAGCGGTAGTCGCTGTGTGTAGGCGAAACGATGATCTCCAGTCATGTCTTCATTAGTTGCAGAGGAATGTTAGGTAAATTAGATGGGATAGACGTTATTTTCAGCACAACACTGTCACAATCGCCCTTAGCATCGTCAGTGCACAGGAGTCTCTTGAAGTATCAGTCATGTTGTAGCAACAAATTTGATGGGATACTAGATCGGATAGAAAGCGAGGATGCGGATGTGCAGATAGCAGGGGGTATATGGGTGCATCGAGTACTCGAGTACTCAAGTGTATACATGTGATCGACAAGTGCGTTATCATTGTTGCGCAGGGGAGATCTAAGATGGAGAGAAGGCATTAGCTTTAGCTTTCCCTTCTTGATGGATACTGAGAATGGAGGGATGGAGGGCTCACGAGAATGACACCGTCCCCTCTAACGAACAGCATTTCCAAATTCCGTCGTTCCGCCTGAGTACGCAGTACGATGATTAGCGATTAGCTACTGAGCAGCAAGATCAAGTCAAGCAGAAGTTGAGGAGATGAGAGGAGAGGATAGGTGAGGAGAGGAGAAAATGAGAGAGGAATGCCAGGACTCACTCTGGGAGGTAGGGGCGCTCCGTCCTCTGTCACATCGACTATATGCACCGTTTCCTCCACTTGCGAAAGGACGACGTTCATATGTGCGTCGTAGGCCTGACATCAGCAGCACGCAGCGTCAGTACACCTTGAGTAGAGCGAGCGGATTGAGACGTACGTGTAATACCCCAGTGACTGTGCGATCACCACGGAGCTTGATGAACACTCGTCTATGCACAAAAATCAGAATCAGCCAGTGCGACACCGAGCAAATAGAGTTGACACTAGAGCAAGCGCAGCACTCACTCGCCAAGCGACAGCTTCACCAGATCTATAGGCTCAGCAATACTGATATGCGCCGCGTCGTCCATCGTGATTGTGGCTGTGGTTGTAGCTGCGGTCGTGGGTGTAGCAGGTTGAACAAGGACAATTGCACTCTTGAATTCAAGTACTCGAGGACACTGATCATGAGCAACGAGGTATCTTCCATAATTTTACGTAACAGCAGCCTCTGTACGCCGCGGAGATCCACCCGCTTCCGCGCTGCTCGATGGGATTGACGCGTCTCGGTACCTGTCCACCTCACCTGTTTTCATGTTCACGATCCAGCACCGGGTTATTATTATTGACTTTTGCCACTGCGACTTCGACCGCGACAGTACATTCTCACCACCTCCCCTCACTCAACAATAAGCATTTGGCAGTCACAAGCATCCTCACTTACTCACACACACTGTTAATATCACACCGTCAAGCTGTCTCGTCCTAATCCCACTGTCCCACCCAACTCGGCGTCAGCGCAAAAGCACGACGGGTGGTCGCTGTATATGTCCAGGTGGGTCTGTGCGCTGCGTCCCTTGATGGGACCCATTACATGACACATCAAGAAAATCACATCACAGATTGCCATCCACAACATCCACATTCCTCTTTTATCAAGTATGTATTTGAACGCTGACAACCACGGTTGACCCCGCCGCAGACGCCGCGAAGCCGCAGAACTAGCTCGTGCGCTCGAGCTCTCCACCCAAGCCGCCCGCACGGCATCAGACCTCTCCCCGCACCTCTTCACTTCAAGCGAGCAATATCGCTCTTCGGGCGTGAGCACGACTCAAGATTCGAAAGAGCTCGAGTTGCAGCCTTATCACCCCAATCAAGCTTCCAATCCTCCTCATCCTCAAGCCCCGCCGCCGCCGCAGCCGGCTGTCATGTCCATGGCGCATATCGCGCCCATGTCCGCCTTTGGCCAAGGTGGGGTGACTACTGTCAGACCGGGAGACGTAATGGGTCCTCCTGGTACAGGCACAGAGAGCGTAGTCGTCACTTCCAGTGGGAGCGGTCCGAATTCTTGTGAGCTGGCATCAAGTTCACACAGTCACAGGCAACAGCTCATACTTTTTTCTTGTCATAGCCGCGCAGAGTGAGATCAACTCGTTTCCAACAACAGGATACGGCACAGGAGCACCCGTCATCGTGCCCGCCACAGACAGTGCCAGTCGAAGCGGCAGCAACAACACACATAGCAGCAACAGTAATACTATCCCTTCCTCCCTCGCTCATCGCCGACAGCCCGCATCGTCCAACTCAATTCAATCCCCCGCGCACTCTTCACCCATACTACCCGGCCATCAAGGCAGTTCTCGCGGATCGACATTCGACAAATCTCACGTAAGCAGTACGGAGATGTCATCAAACCGTCCGCTATTCTCTCCGACTCAGACATCTCATACGCGACCGGACCATGCCGGGAGCAGCATGAGCGGCCCGTCTGCACCACCCAAAACGTACGGTAGAGCATCACGACTCACTCCGTCTCCTCAGAAGAACAGCAATCTCTCATCCAGTAACGGTGTCGCTCATGAGCCAATTGTTCTCTCCTCATCCCCCGTTTCCGATTCAGCACCAGTTCGCTCGCCAATCCGGAATGCCAAGAGACCTGCAATCGCCATATTGTCCGATGATGACGAGGAGGAAGAACCGATTGAACCGACGAAGCCGCGGTCAAAGGTTCAGGTCGTCCTGCCGCGTAAGACCCCAACGTCGAGTGCGTCAGAGAAGCGGATCAGCTTGGAACAGTCGACAAGACAAGCCAATCTGACTCCATCAACATCCGGTCGTCGACACGTTTCTCCTGATCCGCTGGATATCCTAGATGGTCGACATGTCGAAACGCCCGTTCGTCCAGCACGAAAATCGCAAGTGACACCGGCTCCGGCTTTACCTTCATCCTCGGCGACGGATTCAAGGGCAGACTCTGTACCTCTATCGGCGTCAGCAGCGGCCTCATCGTCAATCGAGCAGAACGCGGGCAGACGGTCGAGCCGCGTCGCAGATCACAAGGCGAAAGAGGAAGCTGATAAGGAGGAACGAAGACGTTTGCGGAGAGAGAGGAAAGAGCGAGAGAGGCTTGAAGCGGAGCGAAAGGCTGGCAAAGTCGGACCTAGCAAGTCGCAAGCTATCACAACCACAACAACCATACCGACTAGGACTAGGGAAACCCCTACAAGGCGAAGGAGAGGCGAAATACCGCTTCTTGATGTTGAACAGCCGTCAGAGGAAAGAGGGGAGGAGTCTGTCCCAGTCATTGACGACGAACCGGTCCTACCGCCTGTCTCAAGCACCAGTAGGGGTAAGAAACGGAAGAGCGATGCGGCAAATCAAGAGGCCATCGCGGTCGGGGAGACCGGTGAGGACGACGTCGATGCCGATTTCGATCCAGGTCAGGCGACACTACCTCCCGAGCCAAAGGGTAAGGCGAAGGGCAAAGCGAAGAAGGCGAAGAAACCGCCAGCGAAAAAGGGGGCGCAAGAAGTCGAAGCGGTGGCGGAGAGCGTGGACGAGCTGGACGCCAGGGCGGATGTTACAATGGAAGTCGACGCGGAGGTAGATGATCCTGAAGCTGCCAAGACAGCCGACGAGGAGGCAGATGACGAGGTAAGTAAAGCTGTCAGATGGTCAAGGACATATATCTGACTGCAGCTCTACAGCCCGCAAAATCTCCGTCACCTTCACCTCCACCACCAACCAAGGCAGCTTCGCCAAAACGTCCTCCACTCAGAGCGACATCAAGCAACACACCTGGGCCTGCTGGATCGCCGTCCGTTTTGTCTCATCGCCCGTCTCCAGGTCCTGCGCTGAACGGCACCCCGGCTAAGCCTGGGGGTATCAACTGGAAAGCGCGTGAGTGCCATGTCGTCGCCTCTCCTCAAACATTCATGTTTTGCGATTAAATAGTCCTGTTACACGGATGACGAAGCTAATATCGCTTGATTAATAGCTCGAAACGACCTTTCGTCGGTATTAGCTAAATTCGGAGGAGCCAAAAGATCCGGCATGTCGAAACGCCTTCGGATAACTCCATTACATCAGAAGATAGGTCCACCAGCAAAAGCTTTACCCCCTGCACCGAAGAAACCAGAGAAGAAGAAAGCTGGCGATAGCGATGAAGATGAGGACGACGAAGACGAGAATGGTGATGGGGAGAAGAAGAAGAAGGTCAAAGGGATGGAGTGGTATATGATGGAAGATTAGGTTCTTGGCCTGTCCACAGTTAGTCCAAGCACGTTGTAATTCTTGCGAAAGCACACAAGTCACCTCGCTTCTCTGGAGTCGGCTGGGGAAAATCTGCCATTGACTCCATTGCTGGGCACAACGAATCTGCCTGAAAGCACTGCTTCACGAATGTGCCGGACTCTTTGCACATCGACTTGAACACGCTTCGCCACATCGTCGTTCTCTGCATATGCCCAGTATGCCAATTCCGTGTCACTCCGAATGCTAAGGCAGGCCGGCATCCCATCGTCGATGCATCTCTCAATCTTGTATTCCAGCTGTCCTGTAACAGGATCGGACGATGCGTGATAGTAGAAGAAAGTCCCCCGGTCAGTAGTCCCTTGATTGTAGACAAAGGTGGTTCCAGCCTTGTACCACCATACGGGCGGGCCGTGTCTCGGGATCCCGCTGTTGTCCATGGTCTCAGCGCTAGAGCTACGCACTGAAGTTGAGGCCATCAACCCAAGCTCGCACGTCACCAGAAAATCGAGCAACGTATCGCTTTGGGCAGCCTCGATCAAGCGCGCTTGACTCATCTCTAAGAACGATACTCGATCCCAGACGCATCCCAGATAATCACTTGGTAGATATCTGCGTCGGCTGCGTCGGAGGACGGGTGACTGGAGATGGAGTAGTAGCCTCGTAACGTGTCGCCTCTCCCGTTCTCGTCGCTGAGTATCGATTCGACATGCAATCGAATTGTTGCTACAAGTCAGTTATACATCTGAATTGACGTGATACACCTTCAGTAATCAAGATCCTTGATCGCACTGCTGGCGAGACCGAGACTACTGTATCCGGTGAATCAAATCCTTGTGCCGCACCACAATATGCATATCAACATTAAAGTAACGCATTAATCAAAGAGACATCATATCAAAATTGTCCGTTATCCAAATCTGACCTTACTAGACCCAGTGGTCCTGTCTCCGTCGAAAGCACTAAGACGGCGGATGGCCCGCATCGCTATGGACGCTGACTACTCTGGACCTATTCCCCTCACTTCCCGCTCCGCTGCCACTTCCATATCCACCTCCCGAACCCGCTTGACCGATACCGGAACCGTTGCCGTTCCCATTAGGACTGAGCCAATTGTAACCCCCCTGATTCTGGTTTGGGGGGTGCAGCATGGGCGACGAAGGGCCAGAGGGTACGCCCGGACTACCGGCCCAAGGCATCATCCAGGGCATGTGCATTCCCATGCCCATCTGGGCATGAGGAACGGGGGGAAACCCGTATCCTCCTGCATTACCGCCACTTGGCGTTAGTTGCGGAGAACCGTAGAAGCTCATATGAGGATTGAACCCTTGTGTTTGTGCTTGTCCTGGCCCTTGCCCTGGAAGCTGTACGGGCGAAGGTGAATGAGGTCCGTGTCCGCTTCGTGAGCTTCCGACGGGCGATCCTCGGCCTTGGCCTTGAGCATGACCATTGGCCTGGCCTTGCCCTTGCCCTGGTGCGGGACTGGTAGACGGATCAGGATATTCGCCTGATTGCGAGCCGGCTTGAGAGGACATCATCATCGCTTGCTGATACGCCATTTGCGCAGCCATCATCGCTTGTTGTTGAGCATACGGGTTGTAACCCCCTTGGTAACCCTGCTATCGCACATATGCTCAGTATGGTACTAGTGTTGATCAAAGAAACACCCACTGGATATCCCATCTGCGGCATGCCCATCATACCCATGTTCATGCCCATTCCTCCCATGCCCATACCATAAGGATTGTATCCTTGAGGGTACATTTCCCCATTGTACTGACGCATGTGCTCCATCTGTTGTCGTTGCAGCTTCTCGATCTCGCGTTGGCGATCCTCCTGCAGAGAACGCAGCACGGTATCAGTCACACACAATATTGGTCTATAGAGATGAAGTGAAACTCACAGCAAGCCTCTTCTCCCTCTCCCGATCAGTGAGCGTCGCTCCGATCCCACCAGCATTCTTCCTGTCTCTCTCATGAGCGGCCACTGCGCCCAGCAATCCCGTTTGAGGAGGAGGCGGCTTGGCAGGAACGTTGATCAACGAGCTTCCAGTCTCTCTAGCAACTTCCTCTTGTTTCTTGGCGGAACGATCTTCTTTATCTTGCATACCAGCTTGGAGCAAACCGTGGGGAGCAAAGGCTTTCGTCAAGTGCGCAGAGGGCTCTTCAAGCTCTACGAATTTGCCCGATCTATCGGCCGGCAAACCGTGTTCGGCGCTGAAGTTGGCGTTCCAAACGGTGTGGCGCGCTTGAGACTGAGGCTGAGCTTGAGGTTGAGGCGGAAGGTTACGATGCTGGTGTGAGGGCGAAAAGCCTTGACCCATCCCGCCCCCGCCGCCACCATACGTAGATTGTGTGTGAGCGATAGGACTGCGTGATCGAGGTCGAGGCTGCTCGTTGGGCGTTTGCCTAGCAGTGTAGAAGCTCTCAAGGGGAGGTCGGTCGTCACCATTCTGTACTCGTACTTCCGGAGCAGCTCGAGGCACAGGTGGCAGAGCCCTCATGGTGGAAGTAGACCTCTGGACAGGTGGCTCTTGAGTCGTTCTCGGAGGCGCAATGACCGAAGAAGACTGATGGCTCGGCAGCGGATTACGTTGCTGGATGATCGGCGATCGTTCTTCTTCCTCCTCTTCCTCCTCGCTTTCACTCTCGCTCGTCTGCGTCGGTTGACCCTGAGTCCTCCTGCCGGCACCAGGCAGATGCTTAGCCCGCTCTTGGTCGGCTGCTGCCTGCTCAGCTCTCGCTCGCCTCTCCGCCGCAGCCTTTGATGGAGCAAACGATGATCGCATCTCCTCAGCCGAGTCAGGCGATGTAGGTTTTGGCATAGGCGGCGCCATCTTAGGCTTAATGGGCGAGGGGTTATCGGCGTAATTGATGAAGGCAGATACGTCGTCACCTAGATCAGCCTGAGTAGCGGACGAAGGGAATTTGCCGTGTTGTTGTTGCTGCTGCTGCTGCTGCTGCTGCTGCTGCTGCTGAGGGTCTGATGTAAGATCCCTTGAAGTATCGTCAATCGTTTCCAGCGTCTTAGGCCCACTGTTCTTCTTCGGGGGAGGAGCTCGCGCACCCGACGGTTTACGACCAAGATCGCTCCTCGCCTGTTTGGACTGGGGATCGAGATCAGTGACAATTGTCGGTCTGACCTTTTCAGGCGATGTGGACGGTTGGGCACTAGTGATCGGCGGAGAAGATGCTGATACTGCGGTTTCCGTTGCAGCGTTGTGAGGTTCTTCGACCATGTTCATGAGGTACAGCGCTGCTGGTTCCTGGCTGCTGAGTTCCGCGCTGGACGAGAGCTTATCAATCGACGGGGCACGGCGAGGAGTCGGCGATAGGACTTGTGATTCGATTGGGGGCGCCAGAGGTGGTGCAGGTGACATTGGCGAGGTAGCCTGCGGATAAGAAGGAGGCTGATGATGCACGTACTCCATTGCCTCGGCTTGAGCTGGCGCAGCAGCTGGGACCGCCGTCATGGGGTTCTCGGGGACAGGCGTGGTCGATTCTGATGGTGGTTGCGGGGTGATGGGCGAAGGACCATAGCTGTCTTGCGGCGTGGGCGTCGTGCCCGAGCCCTGCGACCAATATGTATGCGCGGTTCTTGACTCGGCAGTGACGGGCGAGGTGAAATCCGGCGTCGGCAACTGCGAGTGGGCTTCTGAGGGTTCTTCGGTCAATTGACCGAAAGTCTCAGTTGACCTATCGGCGATCGGCGCAAGACGGTCTTCGCCAGCTCCACCCAATAGAGCCAGATTCTTGCTCGAGCCACTGCTGCCTTGTTTGGAGCTACTTCCACTGGGTTTACGGTCCCCGGACGGGCCGATGGTGGACTGCGTTCTCGCTGTCGCAGTACTGTTGGCTCGACTGGCGATGCTCTGCTCTGTGATAGGCGTAAGAGAGCGAGGTACGCTCTGCTCCGAGTTGTGCGGGGATTGCTGATTAAAAGTGAGTGGGGGCAAGCGATAGTTGATATCTTGACGCGCAAGGGGTAGATCGTCGTCATCCGTATTGCCCTCCTTAGATACGCCGAGGATTCTACGGTTGATAATATCGATAAACTGCGCGCGAACAGCAGCGAGGTTGGCGGTCCGGAAATCGGCGGCAACTGCCTCTTCCAGCTCAAGGAAAAGCCTCTGCGCAAGCGAAGCATCAGCAATCAATCAGGACCCAAGTGTACAATAGACTCACCCCTCGCTCCTCGCCCTGAGGATACGCAAAGAAAAGACTTTTTGGATCTTTCTGGTCCCAGCTATATCTCTCAGGTCGGCCGTATAGCCCGAAGACGTCATGGAAACCTGCAGAGCCGAGTTCGTCAGAATGGCTGTCCATTGCTTGCAATAAGCGTTGACCTACCCGTCACCCAGCGCATCATATTAGCGAGTGGCGTGGGCGTCAGCCCACTGGACGTCGAGCCCGGGGTGCCAGGAGTATCCCCAGTCTCAGGCATGATCAACGCCCAACCAGAATCGCGGAGACGACCTTCAATGGTGACCATTTCACCGGCGACGCGACCAACAACTTTGAACAGATTCGATTGTGAAATGACCTCGAGTCTCTCTGGGAAAACGGCGTAGCTAGTATGCACAAGTACATTAGTATCGATCACGCTCTGATTATAGAGCAAGGAGATGCGACTCACGCCTGCGTAACGTTTGTGACTGTCAAGACGGGGACGACCGAAGTTCTGTTCTTGGCAGTTCTCGGTTCGTTGTAGAAGGAGGCCGTGCTGACACCGGTATTTGGCTCTTGCACCGGCGCTTCCTGATGCTTTTCACCCTTACCGAAAAAGCTTCTTCTTCTGCCTTTCTTCTCGTCCTCCTTGTTCGTCTCGTCCGAACCAGGTAGATTGAGGACTACCCAGAGCCGCTTCCAATCCGTGCCGCCCATGACTCTCACTCTGACCCATCCTTCCAATCTGCCTCTTATCAGAGGCGGAGCCGGTTCACGTCCACCAGACTTGATCAGATGACCGGTATAGATCTCTTCCAGACGAGCTCGTTCCCATGCAGCAAGGCGGAGGCCGGTCGTCCATCTCGACAAGTCCTGCTCTGACGGGCATGAGAACAGCAGTCTGTTGGAACCAGCGGTGTTGAGCGAGAATACATAGTGATGGGGATGAGAGGTGGGTCGATGTGGTGGAGGTGGAAGAGGAGCGAGCAGCTCCAAAGAGGAATCTGTGATGTTGAAATAGGTCGGAGGCACCTTCTCGCCCTTGGCAGCAGCAGCCCTCGTTTCCTTCATCGACCACATCGCTGTGCTCGGGTGTCAGCTGCGGAATTGTGGGAGGATTCAGACAACTGACACAGTGATATTCCAGACAGCTGGAGCCACACCGAGTCCCAGTCATTTGACGCGCTGCCAGGCTGCCCTTGCCTACAGCAATCTCATATCAGTGTCTTCCTTGAACTTACGGATATCTAAGTGCGAGCTCACTTTGGCTGGCCTCCGGCACTAGTCCTAGCAAGGATCATTTCGAGCTCTGGCGGACTAGCCACATAAGTCTTCTGCGGCTGAGAAGCGATGAGCTCGACAACCCTGTCAAACTCGCTCAGAGGGTTGCCCTTGCCCCTTGGCGGCGAGCTGTGTTGCTGTTGGAGCGGAGAGCCAGTGTTCGTCCTTGCGGGCTGATTCTGCACCGGGGGCGAAGACGGGGCCTGTCGATCGACAGGCATGGTGCTGGAACGTGACATGCCCTGTTGTGCTTGCTGTTGCTGCTGCTGCTGTTGTTGTTGTTGTTGGCCGTTCAAGAAGCCTCTATATGGGTGAGTGTCTGGTACGCCGTTTTGACCGCTTGAGTTTTGACGGGGAACAAAGCCCATCGATTGGCTTTTGGGCACTCCGCCTTGAGCTTGAGCTTGACCTTGAGCTTGGCCTTGCACTGGACCGGGGGAGTTACTATTTTGTCTAGCCACAGGCTGATTAGGGTTTGAGGCGACTCTGCCTTGCTGTTGCGCCGGAAGCTGAGAGCGCGAGAATGGGGGTACGGGTGGACTCGATTCGGGTATACTGGAATGACGCTGAGGAGCACTTGGTTGAGGGCCGCTATTACTGCTTTGCGTGGACAAGGTTGAGTTGGATCTGAGTTGGCCTGGAACAACGTTGGGCGAAGGACGTTCGACCGAGAATGACTGTGGTCTTGGCCGTGGAGGCTATGGGTGCAGGGAGATAGAGATGGAGATAGGAGTGGAAGTGGAATAGGAATGGAAAAGTTGAAGTTGGATGAGATTGATCGAGGGGATAAGAGAAGGGTACGTCGGTAGGTACGTGGATTGAATGGATGTGATGGACGTATGAAAATCAGCGGCGCTCTATCATTCAACTTCCATCGGGACGAGAGAGGGTCGATGAACAAGTATGCCTTGCTTGTCCCCTTACGGAGCAGCTTGTACAGCGCTCATAGCTATCACCAGGGATGATTGCAGCAAGCACACAGGGTTGCACCGCCCCAAACAGCGCTCGGCCCGTCTGTCCTCATGGCTGATCACGACGATCAGACCGGACTCACCTCTAATTCCCTTCTGTGATTCTGTTTCTTGTTCGAGTCTCGGTCCTTGTCTTTATCCTTGTCCTTCTTGCCGAACCCGAACAAGCCGCTCTTCCGCTTCTCGCTCCGCACCGAACCGGTGTTACTCATCGTTCGATCAACCGGAACGCCGCCGCCTGGCCCCGCGAATCGCGGTGTCCCATTGACCGCGCCAGCCCCGCCAGAGCCAGCGACTCCCTGGCCGAACGCTCCAGCGGCGCTTCCGCTCGCGTTCACGTTGACGCCAGGATTGGCATTGGACCGGGGATTAAAATTGGGGTTGGAATTGGGGTTGGCAAAGTTGGTCGACGCGGGCGATTGCGGTGGGGGGAGGGGCGAGATTGTCGGTGCGTGTGCTTTCTTCCGCCCGAACATCGTCATTGGTCCTGTTGATATTTGTTGGTAGGTCGGATCTGGCCAATCTGGGAGGACGAGGAGAGCACGCGAAGCACGCAGATAGCAGACGAGCCGATCTTTGCGTTCCCCGAATCTACGTTAAAGGATGTTGAACGATGTGAGAACCAAGAGAGGAGGAGATGGGTAACGGCCGTGTCGTTCAATGGCGCAGTACTTGCTGGACCTGTCCACCTCTGTGATACGCGATGACTGTCTAGCTTGTGAGGAGTAACGAAGCAAATGACTTGGCAATGGTTAACAGACAGTGTCCCATACATTGTACGACATGCGATATGAGCTGCTATTCCCCCGCTTCCCATTCCAGCATTGTCCGCAATCCCGATGTCATTTACAGGCACGTGCCATAATATCTACCTTATTAAGGCGGTGTCATCTCAGGGCAAGTGGCGCTCATCGCCGACACATCACTTCCGCGCTTTGCAATCTCAACAGCCAGAAGCATGAACAGTAACCATTCATGTACAGATAATAACGTCCATATGAGAGTATGCGTAAAGTGCGTATAATGTATAGTCAAGAACACGTTACGGAGAGTAAATGAGGGGAATGATCGTCAAAGAATGAGGACGAGAGACATATGATACTACTAGCAAAGCAACAGAGTCCACCGTTCCAATTCCTCGTCACGCTCATATCGCTTAGAGCAAGAATGCACCGGCACCAGCGAGGACGGCGACAACGCTGAAAGCGCCAGCAACGGACGAGCCGTAGTTGACGCCAACAAAGCCGGAAAGAGCGCCGGAAGAGGAGGTAGAGCTAGAGCTGGAGCTGGAGCTGGAGCTAGACTTGCTGCTGGAAGCAGTGCTAGAGCCCGATGACTTGGCAGAAGACGAGCCGGTAGATGCGGCAGAGGCAGAGCCAGAGGAGGCAGAAGAGGAAGAACCAGAGCTGCTACCGGTGGCAGCGGCCGCGGCGGTAGAGGCAGTGGTGGTAGCGTTGGCGGAAGAGCCGCCGGAAACAGCGGTCGAGTTTCCGGCGCTGGAAAGGGCAAGCGAGGAGATTCCGTTACCGATGGAAGAGTAGGTGATACAGTTGGAGGTGGCGGGAGTCGAGTAAGCAGTCGAAGGGGTGACGGTCTCGCCCTGGGTCCAAGTACCGGTGGTTCCTCCGCTGATGGTGTAGGTACCGGTGTATCGCTGCTCGAAGGTAGAGGTAGAGCCGTTGGCAAGAGGGTAGATACCAGGAGGGTAGGCCGAGTCACCGTCGCACTCAGTGAAAGAGTCGTCGGTGTAGTCACCGGGCATGACCCACTCGCAACCCATCTCATCGAGGGTGTGCTGGCACTCCAGGGCAGCAGTGTAAGTGGAGTTCTCGGCGATACAGATACGGAGACAGAACTCCTCGTAGGACATGTAGCTGAACGGGACGTCAGTGAAAGTGGCAAATACGGCGACAATTGACTACTCACTTCATCCACTCCTCGTAAGAGACATCGGAACCGGTAGCATTGGAGGTGACGTTACCGCCGACAGGGTTACCGAGACCGGTGGAACCGTGGGGGTCGAGCTCACCACCCTCGTCACCAGAAGCGATGTTGAGGTTGGTTAAGTCACCGAGACTACCAGCTATCATCAGCTTCGAGTGCGGGACGGGAAAAACGTATTTTCACTCACCCCTGAATCTGCCAGTAAAGGGGGGTCTTGACGAAGTGGACAGAGGTAAAGGTACCGTCGGGGATGACACGAGCGTCGTTACGGGCCTCTGCAAAAGCTGTCATTGACAGATCGAATGTACTAAAGCAAAAATATACTCACGGACACACCAAGCAACCTCCTCGGTTTCGGTCTCACCGATGACACCGTCGGCGTCGGGAGGGCCGAAGAGACAGCTGAAACGGGGCACGTGCGTCAACATGAGGAACGCAGAGCGGTAAAGGCAGAGTGAAGCTCACAAGTCATCGATGGCGTTGAGGGAGAGCAGACGAGAGTACGAGGTCTGGTTGATGGATGTGCCGAGGGTGGCGGCGGAAGGGTTGGTGGAACCCATGGTACCGGTAGCGGTGACCTGGGCGTTGGCCTGGGAGAAAAAAGAAGGTCAGTGCGCTGTAACAATCGTAAACCGATGGGGAAGAGAGCTGAACTCACCACACCAGCCATGAGGGCGGCGGCACCGAAAACGACTTTGGAGATCATGTTGAGTCTGCAAGGAGAAGGAAATCAGCTGTGGATTGGGGTGGCAAGCTGATCTTGTTGACTCACGTTGAAAACTGTCAGATCGAACGATTATGAGAAAAGGACAAAGAGATCGAATGAGCAGTATCAAGAGGAAGAGGAGGTACAAAGGTCAGCTGTACGCTCTACGATGCTGCGATGGGCTCCAATGAGATAGACAGGGGAGCGGAAGAGGAACAAAGGAGTGATGGGTCTGCGCAAGGGGATACACGTACGAGGGGAGTTGGGTGAAAGGATTCGTTGAAGGTCTTGAAGGTGGTGATTGACGACGACAGCGGAAACGCGAGTGGTCGTAAGAGAGAAGTTTTGTGAAAGAGTGTCGAGTGTGTTGTTGTCGTTGAAAGAGAAAGATGGAAGATGGAAGATGAAGATGAGAGTCAAGAGAGAGAGGAAGAGAAGAAAGAAAAGCGGTGCAGATAGTTATGGAATCGCGGAAAGAAGGTGATCTGGGGCAGACGCGCTTGCGCTGGCTGGTGCACCAACTGTTTCGTAGCGATGTATGGCAGTGTACGTTGTTTGGTTGGTTGACTTTCAGGGGCAGACCGGTCGAATGAGGGGGGCGTCGCGCGTTCTTAGACTGGTTTACACTTGGACCGTCCCTCTAGCAACCAAGCTACTCAGGGTATGCATACAGGAGAGAAGCGGGTAAACCGTGCTTGATGCTGATGCCATCATAGTGATCCAGTCGTTGACCTGCGGAGAGCTGTGCTGTGAACGCTGTAAACATCTTACAAAGGGGTGACCCTGAGCCAGAGCGGATCACAGCACAATGGAGAAAGAGAAAAACCCAAAAATAGCTGCGCGGGCTTGGACTTTTTCCTTTGCATAGTGGCAGATTACATACAGATGAGATTCCCGCGGTTGGTGCTCATAGCTTAACGCGTAGAATGCAACGTGACTTCTTTGTTGCTTTGTGCAAACAGCACAAACATGCACAATGGACCATCAGATGGAAGCAGAGCACCTGAGCGCCTGACGATGCCGTGTTGATCGCGCAGGTGTGATGGACGGTGTGTGGTGTGGGTAAAGCATGGTATAGGGCGTATGCTGTACGATCATTACATCATACCGCGTTACGCTGCATAGACGAGGTCACCAGAATGAGAATGAAACGAGCGTCTAGGAATTTAGGACTGCTAGAGTCCTAGTAGATCCAGACAGTCTAGGCCAGGAGACGAGGCGATTGGGGGTCAGGGGTGGATGGGAGATGGTGATGTATGATGCTCGTTTCAACGTTTCACACTCGATCAACTAAGACTACTGCAACTACCCTGTCCGTAGTAATGGCCTGGATCAATAGTCTTCCAAGTGGACTGTGGATGTTTTGATCGCTCTTCTATTTACAGACGCGCCCTCGCTACGGCTCATCACAGTACTCACAATGAGACAATGAGACAATGAGACAATGAAACAATCATTGTTCGCATTGGAACGATTGACACGTCTCCTGGCTGCGGGCAAAGGCAGGTCGAGGCTAACTCATTGTTATCATACTAGAATTGCACAGCCGAGTGAAGGAACGCATCCTACTTGACTGCGACTCACTGATCATTCTACCACCCTCTGTACTGATTGCCAGGTTTGGCTTGTGGCTTGTGTATACCTATCTCTAGAAGCACGGGTTCATCTCAGTGGCATCATAGGCGCGCGAATGCCGTCTGCAGCTCATGCTGATCAGGCCGGTCTTGACTCTGTGCTGCACTTGTACGCGCTACGATTGATAGTCGCATGAGTAGTGGGACGCTGGAATGTACTGGAGTATATCTAGGAGGCATGGCTATATTGACGGCATTGCAAATTCTTTCGAGGGCAAGAGCGATACCGCCATACACCTCGAATCTCACGAGCTCGAGGCAAGCGTTGTTGACTTTGTTCACTGGTCATGTTCACCTAAGAGCCCGTGCTGCCGAAGACGATCGGCGCAGTGAACCAGGTGACAGAGAAGATGGCTGCAGAGTAGCTCTCCTCACTTGATTGCAGTTCGCAACGTCGTGAGTCATACTGACTCGATACACCGTACTTCGTTGCTTCGTTGCTGGATGGCAGCCAAGCGCAATCCTCGATCGGAAACCACTTCGCAGACACGCAGCTCACAGGTTCTTGCAAGCACCTCCGCATGAGCGTTCGGCATTGATGAGCCACGTACACTGCTGAACGTCGGTTTGCTCTTGTCTGACAACGTGGCCACCTGCAATAACCTCTCATACACACTTCCAACCAGAATTCTGTACGCCCTTGTGACACCTGGAACCTGGACACCCAAACACCTGTACGCCGGTCATTTGATCATGGTACACTCATGCATCCCCTAATCAGACCGAGACCGAGACAAGATCCATTGTGCTCGACGCTCATGCCTTGAGGGCGTACTCTGCGAGGGAAAGTGCGAAAGGCAATGATCAGCCAAAGCACATGATATGCGCATGTGCGATCAGGTTGATAGATGAGACGAAACGATACTCACTCCTCTGGGGGAAGTGGATCGCCTTCTTGTGCTGCTTCTCGGTGATGGCGGTGGACTCCTTGACGGTCAGACGTCGGCGGATGGCACGGGTCTTCTTGTAACGGAGGTCGAGGGGAAGGTCTGTGGTAGTGAAAAAGGTAGTATCGATGAGGCGATCGGTGAGAGTAACAACACGAGAGACGTAGATGACCAATGGAGAACAGAAGGGTGTACAGTCAGTACAGTTCTGATGATCCAGCAATCACACAACGCACATTTGGACTTGTTGTAGAACTCGCGGAGGTTTTGCCTCTGCTTCTGGTTGATGACGGTGAGGACACGAGCGATGGACTTGCGGACAGTGTTGCTGCAAAAGGTAAAAGGTCAGCATAACAGCTGTGAATATATTATATTGCCAGCGTTCCAATCCCTCCTCGTCATCCTGGGGTACCCTGCTTCCGCGACAGAGCAACAGGTTGATCTCGCTGCGTCTGTCCGTCTGCCAAGCTCTCTTCCACTCTGTCCGTGTCCTTCCTCCATGTCGCACTGTCCGTCCACGTTCCCCTCTGCACATTGCCCCACATCTGCGTAATCCGACAATAGATCCAATACCCACATCTTGGTCAACTTGCTGGCGCTACCACCGGCGATCTTCTGGACGCGGAGCGACGCAAGCTCGGTCTTGAGCTCGTTGAGCTGAGTGAGGAGGTCCTGCTTGCTCCTGTAACGAAATATATCAGCATCCTTGGTCTCCTAATGACGAGTATCCGAGGTAGGGGCGAAGACGCACTTGGACTGAAGCTCGAAAGCCCGGATCTTCGAGGATGAAGAGGCCATTTTCTGCGATGATATCTGCGTGTGAGCGGGAGCGTCTCTGCGGACTGTAGTGGTGAGAAAGGACTAACGTAGATGTTTACTTGATGGTTGAGGTGGAAGGCGGAGCAAAGCTGTTTCAGTGAAAAACCTCGAATCGTGCAGCTGCAAGCAAGCAAGCAAGCGTCCGTGTGCCAGGGTCTGCCAGACTGGGTGAGAGAGAGTACCAGTACGCTCAGTGGGCCCAAGCAGCCAGCAGCATCTACCACCAGCAGTTAAAACCGAAGATACAGAAGTGGCACTCTGAGAAGCACGTCGGATTTAAGAAAAGCTAGTTGTCGGACGAGCATAACACCGATTTGACCGCTGCCGGTGGAAGCTCGATTCGGGATGACGTGGATTCCTTCGACATTACTGTCTGGCCAGCAATGATAAGCGCAGTCCCGCTTGCTGTTACCCCGCTCACCCTGAGGGCTCATGATGCAATGCAACAACTCGCGTCGTCGTCTCCACCTTGTACAGCGTTAAATTGCATCTCACAACCTCGACGATCACAGAGGCTTCATCACATCCGCTTCTTCTGACTTGACCTATTATCCTGTTTATTGACTAATTGTAATCTATACTATCCAACATGGTCAAGATCACTTTCAAAACAGTGCAGAACAAGGTACGCTCCATACCATCAAGCGCAATCAATCGCATTACCAATACCCAATATTGCCACTGTCACTCAGAAGTTGAACGAGCTGACTCGATGCATAGCTCTTCACTATCGAAGCCACCGAAGCGGAGACTGTGAGCGTCGATTACCTCCTCGGCCGTACTCAAGCTGACATACCGTCGTGGCGTAGGTCGGCGAGTTGAAGAAGAAGATCCAAGAGAGTCAGACTTTCCCAGCAGAGAACCAGAAGCTCATTTACTCTGGTGCGGACGGTTTCCTCTTGGCTCATGTCATCAACAAGCGAGTGGCTGACTCTGAGTGATGGTGTCGCAGGCAAAATCCTCACCGATGCCGCTACAGTCGAGTCGCTCAAGATCAAGGAGAAGGACTTCCTTGTTGTGATGGTGTCGAAGGTGTGTCATCAGCTTTGTTCCATGTAGTTCCAGCTGACAGTGTATTCTGCTGTGTAGCCCAAGGCTGCCCCCGCTGCTGCGTCATCATCAACGCCGGCTCCTGCTCCTACCCCAGCCCCTGTAGCCGAGACTCTCGCTGCTCCCGCTCCGGCCGCTGAGGCCGCGCCTGCCTCCACCGAAACACCTGCTCAGCCTTCAAGCGAAGCGCAACCTGCCGGAGGACCCTTGGGAGGATCATTCGGTGAGTATGAGCTTCGTCGAGGTGGATTAGTCATTGACTTCTTCGTCCTGCAGTCACTGGCCCCGCACTTCAAGCAGCGATCGAGGGAATGGTCGAGATGGGTTTCGAGAGGGATCAGGTCGTTAGGGCACTGAGGGCTAGTTTCAACAACCCCGATCGAGCAGTCGAGTATCTTATGAGCGTGCGTCGATTTTTGATAATTGCCTTATTATTTGCAGCTGACGGTGTGAGTACAGGGCAACATCCCCAATGTTGAGGGGATGGGTCAACCGGCGCCTCAGGCTGCACCAGCACCACAACAACCTGTGAGCCTTCGTTCATGGAGAACGTACGAGCTTCACTGACAACCTATAGTCTGCTGCACCTGCGCCCACTCCTGCCGCTGCTACTCCCGCTGCGCCAGCACCTGCTCAGCGTGCTGCAGCACCGCCGGCGGCTGCTGGAAGCGCCGAGAACTTGTTTGCTGTGAGTGGACCACGCCTTGTTCACTGGTTCCTGTATGCTGACCAGAATTTATAGGCTGCCGAGGCTGCTAGTACGTGCACGATGGCGCTTGAGAAAGATACGATGACTAATCCTGACACAGTGAACCGTGATCGAGGCGCACCTGCAGCACCTGGTGTACCCGGTGGTGTACCCGGTGCAGGAGGAATGGGCGGAGGCGGAGCATTGGGCGACCTTGCCGGTGCCCCTCAGCTTCAACGGATTCGGGAGGTGAGCTTCGTTAGCGAAAGTGGTATGAACCCGATCAGAAGCTGACAACTATCGAAGATGGTGCAGGAGAACCCTGCGCTTATCCAGCCTCTAATCCAGCAGATCGCCGCGTCAAATCCTCAACTTGCGCAGCTGATTGCGCAACATCCCGAAGCGCTGTATGAGCTGCTTGGCGGTGCAGGTGGTGACGAAGGCGAGGATGACGACGCATTCGGTGGGCCCCAGGTCATGCACGTGGACCTGACGCAGGAAGAGGCGGAGGCTGTTGAGAGGGTGAGTGTGCTGATCAGCTTCGTTAGCGGCTCAAAGCGCACGAGTAAGCTGACGCAATACAAACTTCTTCAGCTCGAGGCTCTCGGCTTCGATCGACAAGTGGTGCTGCAAGCATACATGCTGTGTGACAAGAACGAAGAGGTTGCCGCCAACTTCTTGTTCGAGAACACCGAGGATGATCAATGAGCCTGAGTTCATGGAGCGTGGCATATGGTGTTAGAGGCATCGATAGATGCACCGGTTCCTTGGCGGTTTAGTTGAGGAGCGCAGGGAAGCAGGGGGAGCAGGTGGTGGGAAAGAACGAATCGCGCGATCGCGCTGAAGTAATGTGAAAGAACGTCGCTTATAGTTGATATACGTTCGCGATGTAACGATAATCATGACTATTACAGTATGAGAGTTGTGGCGGGAAGTTTTATATTACCGGACCTGCCACTGAATGAGACTGCGTCATTCTAGCTGACCCAAAGCCACCTCCATCAGACGAATAGCGTGAACGAGTGGGTCGTTCGACGACAGATGGATCCCATGCCCGCCTATTTGGACAGGAGAGTTGCGAAAGTGGTTGGCCAATTTAGGAATATAAGCAGCCTACAAACCCACACTGGCCTCTTGCGTTCTGCCACATGCTTCGGGGTGGAGACACCGTACATCGAAAGTATACACAGGCTGAGCTCAGTCGATGTCAATGATGAAAAAATACCTAGTCACGCTAGCTTGTGGTACTGAACGAACTCGACCTCGTTCCGCTTTACTGATCCTCTGGTCGAGTGGGACAGAGTAAAGCTCTTGTTGATGCTAACTTTAAAAAAAAGCCTGTTGGCGGTGCTGAGCCGACGAGCGGCACAGAGTATACTGTAGCTACATCCAACAATTCCGGGCATGGCTTGTAGGCGCTGCTATAGTAACGACGAAAGCTGCCATTTCCCCGCTGGAGATACAAAGTGAGCCACAAGCTTGCCTGAGTTATTTAGTCTAGGCTGCGTGGCGGTCCGAAGCAGTACAGAGATCAGGTTCAGCTCATTATGCACTCTGGACATACCGTCTACCGCCTACAACCGGAGATGTGTGCGGGTCGTTATTATTGTATTTGTCATCGATGTCGATGTTGTTGTTGTTGTTTTTGTCGTTGTTGTTGTCACTTGGCTTCAAGGGCGACAGGTGGGAAGGACACTCTACAAATTTTCGCCGGAGATCTTCGCAGTCCCAGTGAAAGATCAGTAGTCAGGTGATCGAAAGACATTAGCAAACGTGGAAATGCCACGCTGTAAAGGCCTAGCTTCTTGCTCTACACCGAGCGGCGAAGCGCAGGCTAAGGTCAGTATCTGATGATCGGGGAGGATCCACTGCAGTGTCACCTGTGCTGTTCGGTGATCTTAGAGCGGATCAGCCATGGTGTTACCGTATTCGGGCTACCCGGCGATACGCCGAGGCAACACCCCACGGAAGATGGTCACGCTCTGACCCGTATCACAAAAGCAGCTCTCACGCATCTCAAGGGACGCCTCAGCTTGTCAGTATGATGTACGATACATCGCGTATGCAGACTCTGCAACAATGGCTACTGAACATCTGAGATAATCAACGACGATTCGATGATGCATCACGACGATCCATCCTCGCTAAGGCTGAAATCGAATCGTTCCGACTTATCATCCCCACTCTCCGCTGCGCTTACTTCCTCAATACCAGCTTCGTCATACTTCTCATCTAGCCCAGTACCACCCTCACTCTGACTGTCATCGTCGTCTTCGCTCCTGCTCGCCATTGACTGGTCCTCGTCTTCGTCCCCGTCTGCATCTTCGTCTTTGGTAGTTTCCGACTCGGCATCTTCGTTCTTGGCGAACGGGTTATCTATCTGCGCCACCCCACGTAAAGTCAGCTAACCTCATCCATCCAAACGTATTTTGATAGTGACTCACCAAGCGAATGAACTCCTGCGAGACTGGATCCGTTTCGTCAATTTCGAGCGACTTGACAAACCATCCTCTAGCTTGTCGCAGTAACGCAGGATCCGCTGGCTCGCTATAGCTATACATCGCAACAAGAGGAGGGGAACGCGATGCATCCCTCTCAATCGATGAGGATGCACGAGGGAAGGTGTCTGTGCTTGTCGGACCGCGGGCCGAGGTTGGTTGAGCCAAGTAGAACGCCAGAAGACCGGCGTACGTGTGTAGAGACGCCGAGAGGAGGAAGGGGTACGACGGTAGGTATCTACAGGTTACAGTGAGCTTATACATCTAGCGCAAGTCGATTTAGAGGTAGAGCTCACGTGTCGAGCTCTTCGAGTGCTTGGCGATATCGCTCGTGCTTGATCAAGTGTAGGACCAAAGCGTGCAAGAGCGACGGTTTCTAAATCAGGTATCGCTGTCAGCTTCCTGGCTGCCGGATGCTATACGCATGGACTCACATCCTCCTCTTTCGCTGATATCCGGAGCGTCTTGAGCCACCGCTCGACATCGCGCCCCTGGTACTCTGCTTGCGAGTAGTATGTCGAAGCTTGAGTGGACGTCATAGCTCTGTTATCCCCTGCTGGCGATTCAGCCTCGGCTGAGAGGAGCAGCAAGCCCCAATGCCACCTTGATCTCCAATCGACTTCGCGACATCGTATCTGTATTGAGCGGTGAGATTGTGCCCGCTTGATTGAGTTGTGGTGCCGACTCACCAAGATGGCCCAAGCTCGCTTTGCCCTTTGTACATCGCCTCGCAACAAGCAAGCATGCAAGAGATCTGTGAGGTTTTGGATGTATATCCTTCTTATGCCTGTTGGCCGAGTTGAATCATGCGGTGTGAGAGCAAAGGTGAGAGAAGGCATGCGACAGACACCTCTCCACCATCATGTGTGATAGATTGGGATTGGCGATGCAACAGTTAATGATTGTAAACATCAACATCTTGCTCGAGTGCTCGTGACCTTCCCCGCGCCAAGTGCCATAATCGGCGTTTTGAGCTGTATGACGCGGGAATACAGCGAGATCAATAACCCTTTGTGTGCCTTTTTCCTTTCAACTTTTTTTTTTTTTCCTATTCTCTTTTGTTAGTGGATGGTGGCAAAGGCAAAGGCGGGGCAAATGAATTACAACTACTAGACAGTACGGTGATAAGGGCAGCGCGCGGTCCTAGTAGTATGGCACATGCAGCAGTAGTGCAGCTGCTGCACCGTACACCGTGTGTGACAATGCAATTTTTTCAAAATGCCATATCGCACATCCCATATCGTCCTTCTCCTTCTTCCTTCTTCATATACCTTTCAGGTAAAACTATAAACAACCACCCCCAAACCACCTCAAAAACGCGCACTCGATCGCTTTGTCTGCCAGTGCACGACGAAGCCTTCACCAAAACAAAACAAAAGAAACATCATGTCTGAGTGAGTCGCCGTGCGAAGTGAATTGTCGCGGGTGTCCAGTTTCGGCAACGGGGGGCTTTGTAAGGGAGAAGACAAGTGGCCAGTGGCAATGTCATCGGAAGCTAGACACGAAGGGACAATCAGGAGAATGGCCGCGCAATTCTCATCGAAAGAGTCATGCGTAGAGGGAGAGTTGCAGAGAATGGCTAGTGGCAAAGGATCGCGCTTGAGTGAATGTGTGAATAAGCTGACTTGTACTTCTTCACACCTCAGCGCTAAGCCGGCCGAGAACGGCCTTGAGATCGATGAGGCTACCATCGAGTCCAACTGGGACCAAGTTGTCGACAAGTGGGTATTCGTCGTTGAAATCTCTCACACGCATCGACGCTAACGACATACACGATAGCTTCGACAACATGGAGTTGAAGGGCGACCTCCTCCGTGGTGTCTACGCTTACGGTTTCGAGCGCCCCTCTGCCATCCAGCAGCGTGCTATCATGCCCATCATCACTGGCCGTGACTGCATTGCCCAGGCTCAGTCCGGTACCGGCAAGACCGCTACTTTCTCCATCTCCATTCTCCAGAGGGTAAGCTTGAGCGTCCTGCATACATAACAAGCGGTGGCTGACAGTATTATGACAGATCGACACCACCGTCAAGAAGACCCAGGCGCTCATCCTTGCCCCCACCCGTGAGCTTGCTCAGCAGATCCAAAAGGTCGTCATCGCTCTCGGTGACTACCTCAACGTCGACTGCCACGCATGTGTTGGCGGTACCGCCGTCCGTGAGGACGTCGCCAAGCTCGGCGAGGGCCCCCACGTCGTTGTCGGCACCCCCGGCCGTGTCTTCGACATGATCAACCGTGGTGCCCTCAAGACCGAGGCCGTCAAGATGTTCTGCCTCGACGAGGCCGATGAGATGCTCTCCACCGGTTTCAAGGACTCCATCTACGACATCTTCCAGCTCCTCCCCGCTGAGACCCAGGTCGTCCTCCTCTCCGCCACCATGCCCTCCGACGTCCTCGAGGTCACCAAGAAGTTCATGCGTGACCCCATCCGAATCCTCGTCAAGAGGGACGAGCTTACCCTTGAGGGTATCCGACAGTTCTGTAAGTCACATCTGTCCACACTGCCATCGGCTTGAAGAAATCTGCTAACATCATTCTAGTCATCGCCGTTGAGAAAGAGGACTGGAAGCTCGACACTCTCTGTGACCTTTACGAGACTGTCACCATCACCCAGGCCGTCATCTTCTGCTCTACCCGTCGCAAGGTCGACTGGCTCACCCAGAAGCTCCACGAGCGTGAATTCACTGTCTCCGCCATGCACGGTGACATGGACCAGGCTCAGCGTGAGGTCATCATGAAGGAGTTCCGATCCGGTTCTTCTCGTGTCCTCATCGCCACCGACTTGCTTGCCCGTGGTATTGACGTCCAGCAAGTTTCCTTGGTCATCAACGTGAGTGGCAACACATCAGCGTCAAGACGCCGTTGAATGTGCATGACTAATATGACAACCTCAGTACGACCTCCCCGCCTCCAAGGAGAACTACATCCACCGTATCGGTCGTGGTGGTCGTTTCGGTCGTAAGGGGTGCGTGTGATTTATAGTAACTATCCCTTTCCTTTGCTGACTCTCCCTCAGTGTTGCCATCAACTTTGTCACCACCGAGGACGTTAAGATGCTGCGCGAGATTGAGACTTTCTAGTAAGTTGCCTGCATGAAATGCCGCGAGATTGCAGGCTAACTCCCCCATAGCAACACCCAGGTGGACGAGATGCCCCTTAACGTTGCCGACCTCATCTAAGCGCTTCCCCCTATTTACTCCTTTACTGTTCTGATACACCCATTGTTCGATGAAGTGGGTGTCGGCGTGGGCGAATCGGCGTCGTGGTCGGAGACCAAGGCGTCTTTGTGGAGGGCGTCTGATGCTGTTCGAGGAAGGCGCATTGGTAGATTCATCTAGATTAGGCAGACGATTCGACCGTGCTGCATGATATCTCGTTTTCTTCTGCATTTGGGTTCAAGCGTGTGTGCGCAGATAAGCAATTGTGCGCGACTGGGGCAAAGGTGCTTGGACTGAGATACGACATGAGAGGCAGTCGTCGGTGCAGAAGCTCATGCGACAAGCTGTGAGAGGAGAAAGCTAATATGCATGACAAGTGGATTATACTAATCTGCCCGAAGAGCTCGATGCTGAGGCATTACTGCCAGTGTTACTGGGCCATTTCCACTTTGATGCGCTTGATGCGATAGGTGCGGTAGAAGCGGCGGGCGCGATGGCAGGTGTTTCAGAAGCCAGCGGCAGTGCCTCGGACGCGATCGCGGCCGCTGCTGTCACTGGAACTGGCTCTGATGCTGGGACAGGGACTGAACCATCGATATTGCCTTGAACAGAAGAGTAATGCGGTTCTGCGACGGATGGGTGTCCGGCCAAAGCTGATTTGCGGGCTATCCTCTCGGCCTTCATGCGTGCCAGCTCTTCTCGGAGGTCAGTGTGGGTTTTGGGCGGTTGCTACGGATTCGAAGTAAATGCGATGACCATGAATGATGAGCAATAAGGGACAAGTGTTGGATGAGAACGAAAGGGGGGATACTCACGTTGGTCGATTCGTAGGGAGGCCAGAACATGTCCTTGTACTGCGATGCGAGTCAAGTCAGATATATATCATCGATGACAACGTATACATGATCGATCATGCTTGGAACAGTGTGACTCACGGGAATCACATAAGTGTCGTACCTGCACAAAAGCCAGCTCAGTTCTGATTTCAAACAGTGTAACGATAGTATGGGTTATGCAAGCCCAACGCACCAGATGGGATCACCGAATTTGAACATGATGTAAATCGGGAAGAACATGTAGAAACCAAATCGGAAGATCTCGACTGCCGCCGCGCCAGTCGTCTCAGTCAGTGCTGATTTTCCATTCACTTTTTCGCGTCGCAAGTGAAGTGTGCGGGAGACTCACGGTTGGGGCCCGCCATGTTGATTGATAAGCCACTGGTGATTCTACAGGCCGTGCAAGATCGTAGGAAGGAGTATTTGGCAGAGTAAGAGTCGAGGAAAAATATCGAGGAACGAACCGACGAATGCAGTTACGAACGAAGCCGAGGATTCGTCACGTGGTTTTCGACTGCCAGGAACGGTCCGCTTGGATGGTACGACAGAGATATAAATTAGCGACGCACAGACGCACAGATGTTTTGACCGACTCCTCCATCATTCTCATCCATCATTCTGATTGCAACCTCGACAACGTATCTCTGTACGTGTTACTACACAGCATTTGCGCTGGACCACATAGGTAGCCACGGCTGGACTGTACCGACAACCTTTTGCATCTTCTGACAGTCATCTATTCCTCTCTCAACTCACACGATTGAAAGCCCAATTCTCGAACTACTCGGCGGGACATGGTCGTCACTAGAGGGAGAAAGTCCGGCGTGCAGCCTACAACGGAAGATGATAACCGCATAATCATTGTAGTGACAGGAGCGAACAGGTCAGTGGTTGATCAAAAACATCAGTGCGGCGGATGACTGATGGGGAACTCATGCAGCGGCTACGGCTTGGGAATATGTCAACAGCTCTTGTCGAACCTATCCCTACCCCCTGGCACGCCGATGCCCGCGTCCGCACCCCGAAAATCAGCACTTGCGCCCTCGCAGCGCCATCTCCTTGACGCCCAGCCCTCTTCTAGCACAAGCGCAAGCGGCTCCGGCTCCAGCTCGACGAAAGGCAAGGCGACCAAAGCCGTCCCCACATCTCCGCCAGCACTCACTCTCGTCCTCGCTTGTAGATCTGAGGACAAGGCGGAAGAGGCCCGTACGATCCTCTTAGCGCGGCATCACAAGGATCTCGAAGCGCGACGGCAGGCAGGTCTTCCTGTGCGCGAAGGGTGGATTGAGGGGTTGAAGTTGGTATACGAGGGCGTGGACCTCGACTCTGTCGGCGGTAGTAGAGGTGTACTGAGTTTCTGCGATAGGCTCAAAATTAAGTGAGCCTTTCTCGCCAGCGAGTACTGAAGTCGTACTGACACGCCAACTTCCAGCTATCCATATATCACCTCGCTTTTCCTCAATGCGGGCATGGGCGCGTTCTACGGTCTGAACTACTTGACCTTCTTCAAGCAAATTCTTTTGCAAGGACTACCACTCGCTCTCAGCCAGCCGAAATACCAGCTGGAGACTAAAGGGCTCAGGAGTAGAGATGGTGAGAGGGGTATGGTGTGGGGCACGAATGTGCTGGCTCCGTATATCATGGTGTGTCAACTTCAACCTCTCTTTTCCGCGAATTAGCAGTGCTGATTCATCGCCTTAGGCCAAAGAGCTCCTTCCGTTACTTCGACAATCACCGCCACACCTGCCATTCTCCCCACGAATCATCTACACCAGCTCCCTGACCGCCTTATTATCAAAGCTCGACACCGACCCATTACGCGATTACCAGCTATTGGATTACGAATTCTCCTACTCTCCTAGCAAATACATGGGCGACCTCGTCATGTGCCAGCTTGACCAGGAGTTCAATGTTGAGCAGAGTAAAGACCGGCCTGTACGCGTGCTCAACGTCGATCCGGGTTGCGTAGCCACCAATTTCTTCAAGCAAGGCCTAGGCGTCTGGATGTGGATGGCCAACATAAAATGGGTATTCTACTGGCTATCCTTTTACTTGGTGCGCTTCGTGTCTCCTCTCACTTATTTCCTGCGTATCACTAAGTCGCTCTCCGCTTGCAGTGTCGACTACTGGGCTCGCCCTGGCACCCGGTCTACGCCGACCAAGGTGCTCTCCCAATGATCTACGCGGCACTCATACCAGATGAGTATCTCGTATCAACCGAGAAAGTCCCCGCGCAGAAATTTGCAGTGGTCTCAAGCAGATGGGGCAAAACATCTGTGGCTTACGCGGAAGTGGACAAGTGGGAACAGGCAGTGGATATTGGGAAGGGATTAGTGCAGCGGTGTGAGGCTATCAGATTAGAGTGGAAGACGAGGAAGGATTAAGCACTTTTTTACGTAATTCTATACGCGTGTCGCACTTTGCATAGCCGAACATGATCAATTACAGTATACTCGACTACGCGAAGCAGGCTCCAAGTCGTCTCCTGCCAGACTATCTCTACTACATCTACATTACTAATTCTACTTTCTATCGCAAAGAGAAGGAGGTGTCCAGCGTCCGATCGAGCCATTCGCGCTCTCCGCCGCAGAGGAAGAGGGAGCAGCACTTTAAGCGCACATCCGATATCTTATATGTCAGGCTAGATTCTTCGAACGACGTCCGGAATGGTGTGTCCCGGTCTCTACTCATATATACATGGACGGGTTGGCTGACTGATACTTTGTAGGACCACAATATCCTTGTATCTGAGCTCCAGGCGTTATCTCTTGAGACCAAGCGACGGAATCCAGAAGTTCGAGATGTAAGTTTGGTTTTCGTCGTTGTATCTCAAATTGTCTTAGCCGAGTGTGGTATGGCTGACTGAGGATACAGGCAAGCGAAGCCGCGCTCGAGGTGCTCAAGGGAGGTCAGGCAAAGCGCGATGAGCTGGCAGGTGAGTGATTGTCGCTTTGCTACATCTGCATTCAATTCTATTTGAAGATTTCTGATGCAGGAGTTATACCGCACAGGACATGCCGATGTGCTGCTTCGCCCCATCACCTTGGGATGCAAGACAAAGATCGGCAAAGTCATCGGGATCAGTATCGCAGCTCTACAAAGACTAGTAGCGCTCGGCGGTGTGCCTACTGTGAGCAGTATACAGTCCGCTGATCAATTCAATGGAGCTGATCGTTGCATTAATATCACCTCAGACCGAGCTGCCTAAAGTCCTGGTCACTCTGAACAGCGTTGCGAATCAAGCTGTCGACATTCAGCTGAAGTTGTTACAGACGCTGTTGTCGATCTTGACTTTCAATCGGGATGTCCATGATGAAGTGCTTGGAAATGTGGGTGATCCCTTGCAGCCGTAGAGTGGGACAAGACAATCTGACTGTCGTTCTTTATATTTCAACTAGGCTCTACTCCTCTGCTTCAAGCTGCAGGAATCAAGAGTGTCCGTCGTCTCTTCCACAGCTGCAGCCACGCTCCGACAAGCAGTTATGCTCATCTTTGACCGCGTGTCAACCTCGTCTCCATCTTCATCCGAACTCCCTGCAGATCTTTCTACCACTCTTCCCACTGATCCACCGACTGAGCTCATGCTTTCACCATCGGCCATGGACGCTTTCAACCTCTTTTCGGATCTATGTCTCCTCACAGTCTCAGGAGGATCCCACTCTGGCTTGTCATTGTGGGGCGGAAGCGAGAAAGAGCGGCCCAAACTGCTCAAACTGAGCAATCTACAGAGAACCTTTGGGTTGGAGTTGATTGAGAGTATTCTGAGCGGATACGAGGAAGGAGTCAAACAAGTGAGTTCCTGCCTCATCTCACTGTTGTTGACTCATCCCTTGCACCGCAGCGACCCGAACTGCTCTTCCTTCTTCAACACTCGCTTGATCCATTACTGCTCAGACTCTTGGCAGAAAAGCCCTCGTTCCCCATAGCTCTCCGCGTATGCCGCCTCATCTTCCTGCTCATACGGTCTTTCACGGATCAACTGCCCAAAGAGGTCGAGATCTATCTGTCGACTTTGATTCGAATAGGAATGGGCGAAGCAGAGAATGAAGAAAGTGGACGTAAGGACGTTGCTCCATCCTGGCTGCGAGTCTTGGCTCTGGAGATCTTAAGGGGGTGAGTATACTCGGCTCACCGACCAGAACCTGAGTGCTGACGGATTTCAAACAGTATATGCGGCGACACGGTGCTCCTGCAAAACGTCTGGACGCATTATGACCAAGCCAACGGACCGAGACTCTACAGCAAATTGGTCTCGGCTCTGAGTCGACTGGTCAACGAGAAACCTGCATTGTTGGGAATCAGTTCGCAAATGCACGGTTTGGGAATACCTAACACCGATCCAACAAGTCCCGGTAGCAATAGCGCGCATGCCACGGGATTCCTCGATATGGGCTTGGGCATGGTCGCGTCCGCTGCGAGCGTGGGCGTTTCCACGGTCAACGCTATGATGGGCTCTCAAGGCAGCGGACTGGGACACCAATCGGCCATGAAGCTTAGGCTGTAAGCGATATCGCATACAGAAATTTACTTGTTGCTGACAACGTACCAGCATCGAGCAGCATGATAAAGCGGAAGCACCTATCATCCCGGACACGTACATGTACCTTCTCGCCTTGCAATCTCTGCAGGCGGTCGCCGAAGGCATATACACTTCTGCTGCGCAGTCCGACGCTCCTTCCCCTGCTGTATACGGCATGGCGTCATCAGCCTGGCCACCGTTACTTGCCGCCCTTTCGTACTGCATTGGCACCAATCTCTCCGATACCATCTTTGCCGAAGTCCTCAACGCGCTGCAAGACTTTACCGTTGCATGCGGCTTGCTCAAGCTCAACACACCTCGAGATGCGTTTCTCGGCACGCTGACCAAGTACGCTGTTCCACCACCGGTTGTTTCAGCAATGCAGACATACATGGAGGCGCCTCATATCCAACGAAACAACAGCGTGATGAGCGCAGACGCCCTCGGTTTCTCGTCTTTGGGCGTCGGTGCACCTGCCGGTCCGCCCAGCTTATCAGAGAGGAATTTAGCCTGCCTCAAGAGTACCATCAATACGGCCAGGGTATTGGCCGGGTCATTGGATCACGCATGGCACGACGTCCTGGAAGTCTTACAGAACGCCAACTTCATGTTAGCTATGCGAAAGCCAGGGATCGGACGACGTCCGACTGGCGTGGGCGCTTCGCCCAGCGCGACCACGATGACCCCTGGTTTACCTTCACGCTCGGACGACGCGGCTCCTAATCGACCTGACATGCTAAACGATCTCGACGCCGAATCTATACAGCTTTTAATCAATGCGTTATTCGACTCATCTCGTGACCTGCCAGATGAAGCTTTCACTACTTTCATCACCGCTTTATGTCGTCTCAGCTCGGAAATGATCGGTCTGGATACCCAGAGTTCAGGTACTCTCGACTTTTCGGATTACTCCATACCATCGACACCTACTATGGCACTCTCACCATCTCAAGATGGTAGACGACGGACAAGCGGGATCAATATTTTCCACTCCATCAAGTCCGGCGAACGATCGTTTAGTCTGACAAAGTTACGAGTAGTAGCGACTCTCAACCTGAATCGGCTAGTAACCCGCGATCAAGATATCGGATGGACCGTGATCACTCAGCACCTTTTGGCCGTGGCTAGACATCTGACGGCGGCTTCGACCATACGAACACAAGCATCAGACACCCTTGGCGAGCTCCTGCTAGCTGCTGTACGGGTGGCGAAGGACTCACGAATACAGCATCAGGTCTTCGAGGTACTCGTGCGCCAAGTCGATATCCACCCAATCAGCAATACAGTTGCAACGGACTATGACGTTCGTTCCGCAGGCTATCAAACGTTGAACCACCTACTGGAATCATCTGGTCATTCACTTGAAGTCGGATGGACAACGATATTCGGCATGCTCAACAAGGTCTGCAAAGCGAAAGAGGCTGAACCGATGTCACAATCTATGAGTCGTTCAGACTCTCAAATTTCTCTCTCATCGAATCAGGGCCGATCCTCCACCTTGTCTAGCAAAGGTACAGCCAACCTAGTCCGAATCGCTTTCCCCTCTCTCACTCTGATTTGCACCGACTTCCTCACCTCTCTCGACGGCGATGCCATGCATCAATGTATCACATGTCTCGGTTGTTTCGGTCGTCAGCGCGAAGACGTCAACATCACCCTAGCCGCTGTTGGACTCCTCTGGAACGTCTCGGATGCGGTCCAGGGCGACTCAAAGGAACTCTGGCTTTACCTCTTACTGGAACTGCTGGAACTTGGTCGTGACTCGCGCTTGGAGGTCAGGAGTAGCGCTATGCAAACGCTCTTCCGGTGCGTAGAGCTATATGGCTCAAATCTTTCCCCTCAATTGTGGGAAGACGTCTTCTGGAAAGTCATCTTCCCCTTGCTCGACGCGGCGCAGGGAGATGAATCACAAATCCTCGCCCTCACGTCAGTTGGAACCATATTTGGCTCGTTCCTTCCATCAATATCAGCTTTGCCGACCTTCAAGAAGGTCTATCGCAAATATCTGGACCATATCCGCCAAGCATTCCGATACGAGTCTCGACAGTGCTGTACCGCCGCTCTAAAATCACTTGACAAAGTGTTGATTGCCGTCAACTCGAAAATGGAGAGTTCTCCAGCTAAGATTTCAGGTGTGGTCGATGCCACATGGACGTCATTCGTAGACATGGGCGAAGCGATCCCGCTTGGCGGTCCATATACGCAAGACAACTTTGTCGCACTGGTACGCATCGCGTCGTTACTTCATAATCAACTATCTCCGTCAGAGTCCGAGCGACTATCAACGCTCTCAAGCACTTTGAAGACGATCATGACCTACACCCAATCAACAGATTTCCGACCCGACAACGACGTCATGTCGCCAGTACAGACAGCTATATCGCAACTCGTCTCGTCATCGAAAAGCTTTGCGCCAAGTATGGTCATCAGCGATCTGGCTGAATTCGCCTCTCTCGCTTACATTGGCTTGGGAGACAGCTCAGCGGCAACCGGGACAAGCGGAGGGACGGGAACCAGATTGACATTTGTGGCGCTTTCCAAGTGGGCCATGCCGAAGATCAGGGACGTTTTCGAGACTTCCGCGAGCGACAAGATGTTGTACGACGATGGGACTGTAGAGAACATCATTGGAGTCAGTCCACTGGTCAGAATTTTGGTGTCGATTGCTGATTCCTTCCCTTTAGGCTTATTCGATCCCGATCAAGTTGAAGTACGACTGTCCTGCAGCTAATAGATTCGGCAATGATCCACCATTGTGGAAGACGGTGCGCCACTCTTCAACATGTCACAATATGGCTACTAACCGAAAATGGTGATTGCAGGCTTTAGACACCCTGGTCAGGATACTCGATCTGGTCATGGCGACTCTGGATACGGATGGTGAGTGATCATCACCGCTGTGACTAAGACAAGCGCTCATGCCGAATTATCTAGGCATTAACGCTGAGAGGCACGAAGGCATCTGGGCACAGATCATGGATGTCTTCAGCGGTATCCTGTTAGCAGATGGGTGAGCTTATTGAGTGCTCCAATTGCGTGCATACGTTGCTGATGCTGTCCGCAGACTTGATGAGATGTCTTCAGACGAGACATTCGTCCTTGAACATCTCACGAGGATCAAAGCCGCAATCGTACCTCGTCTAGGTGATGCTAGGGTACCTGACAGGATCATACAGCAATATGGCGAAGTGCTCCGTCGAGCTAGTGCACTGTATCACTACGATGTCCGAGTCACATCCGGCGGGACTACGGCGCCTGCCATACCGGAGAATCAGGAAGAACTGCGATACTGGGCATTCGACCTACTCATTGCGTCTACATCGGCACCGCGGAATGAGGCACAAGCTCGCACAGACATCAAGGGCAAAGGCAAGGAGATCGTTGCGAATGAGAGAGTGGCGGGTCTCGTCGTTCCTGCGTTACTGAGACGCATGGGAGAGTCATTGCAACGGTTCTTAGCAGATAAGAGGTTGAGAGGGAATCTGCCATTTGGAAGGTGAGTCAAGCAGCTCTAACCTCTTGACAGGGAACGGAGCTGACAAAGACGCTCGACGTCGAGCAGAGCACGCGAAGAAGAGATCTTGTACATACTACGCCATCTCGCCACAATACGAATGTTCGAAGGCAGCTTGGCGCATACTGATCCGCGTGAGTTGTGCACCTGTATCGCATTGCGACCGACTTACGTTCTGGCCTGCTTCTGCGCATGTGTGTAGAATCACCGACGCTCGCGGCGGTTTACAAGACATCGACGCGCGCGCACCTGTTCCATTTCTACCCGCTCTTACTGGAATTCAGCTTCATATCGTCACACATGCCGTCAATGTGGATCTTCCCCTCCGAGCATGCGCTATTATTCGATACACAAATACCATCACCATCATCTGGTCGTCAGAATGGCGCCGAGGGCAAGGATCAAGATCGCCAAGGTGGTGACAGCGACGAAGCGGAAAGAAAGGGAGATGAGAAACGAGACGGGAGTGATCAAGAAGGCGATCTCGATGCGGGAGATGGGGGTGATCTGATAGAAGCCAACGCGCGAGAACTCGCTCGGAGGTGCTTGGAACTTATAGGCGAGGAACTCGGTCTGGGGTCGGCGGTTATCTGAGAGGGGCCGGAGTCGTTTACATTGGTCTTCAACGATATGCTTGTGTATTACCATTTGTGCAAGAGCCCAATGCATTTGTAGTAATCTCAACGGATCCGCAGGCTCTGCTCTGACCGATTACCTTCTTGTCCCACCAGAAGATATGACTCTTGTGTGGATTTGCAACCTCCTTCAAAGGTCCCTTTCCCATGTCACGTCTTGTGACATGTACCCAACACAAAGGGACCCAGCATGATCACAGCAGGTCAGACCAGATTCAGCGAGTTCTCGGCCGGGAGCCCGTGGTCAGGCTGATCCAGGTATGCTGAGTGATTGCTGCTGATGTGAGAGTTATATATATCCATACATAGATTTGTTCTGCGACATAGATGCAGCACTTTTGAGATACTGTCAACTCTTGTCATTCTGCACGGACAATCACATATCATCATGAGCAAGCACACGGAAGTTGCGCAGATGAGCCTGCCTGAGAAAGCGGCGTACTATGCCAAACAAGACTTTGCCGCCGTCCCCATCATGTGAGCCTTTCGTCTTTCGCCCTGGCCTTCGCCTGGCCTTTTCATGAGTATGACTGACGTTGGCCTGTCCTCGGCTATCGCAGCGACGTCGGGGACGCATCGTCTCCCGACCTCGAGAAACAGCGCCACGTCGCACTCCGGATCCAAGAAGCCTGTCTCACCGCAGGCTTCTTCTCGAGTACGTACACGTCAAAAAGGGTATGACAGCTCGGCTGACCCCTTTCGTACTGTAGTTGAGAATCACGGCGTCGACCAGCAGCTCGTCGACAGAGCTTTCGCATTAGCGAAAAACTTCTTCAACTTGCCTCGAGAGGTCAAAGAAGAGGTGAGCAACGTCTTGCCCTCTTTGTTCGGATGTGACGCTGAGGCGCCGAATCAACAGATCAGCGTCTCCAAATCTCCTGCGTTCAAGGGATGGTCCGACGTATATCGTGGCAAGCATGCTGAAGCCTCGTGAGCCACCCAACCTGGCTCAAGGAGTCTGACGCTGATCATGCCACCGCGGGGTTGTTTGATACATAGTGGTCCCAAGTATGCCGGCGATTTTGTTGAGGGCTTTAATCTGGGGATGTCTAAGGAGATCGCCGATGCGCTGCCGGGGTTCGACGGTCAGGAGGAACGGCTGCTTGCGCTCGGCACGAACCAATGGCCACAATCGCAAGCTTGGGATCAGGCCAGCGAGTTTGTGCGTTCCACCCAAATCTGTCAGACCAGACCTGATGTGCTGACGAGACACGTAGAAAGAGGTGATTCTCCAGTACTACAAAGCGACACTTTCGCTCGGACGGCGCCTGCTCCCCTTGTTCGCCATGGCTCTCGACCTGCCAGAAGACTATTTCAACGACAAGGCGAGTGCCCCAACAGCCGGTCGACACAAAATGCTCATCGGTCTCTATCGGTAGACAAAAAGAAAAAAGAAAAAAGACAGCGTTCGCGAACCAACGCATGCTGTATTACATTGCGCTGCAGGACGAGCCCGCTGAAGAAGACACGATAGGCATCGGGGTGAGCATAACAGCCAGTCTCCTGTACTCGGTGGTCCCAACTGATACTCTGCAAACTCGCTTGTCTAGGCGCATCGAGACTGGCAGATGTTCACTATCCTGCGCCAGGACGAGGTCGGCGGTCTTGAAGTGAAGAACCTCGCTGGGGAATGTATCGCGGCCACTCCAGTCCCCGGAACATTCGTCATCAAGTGAGTTTGTACATATTTGGCGCGCACGAACTTGTGCTCATGAGTGGTTCCGATGCAGCATCGGCAATCAGCTCTCGCGCTGGACCAACTTTGTCTTCAAGAGCAACTGGCACAGAGTCATCCCACCTCCTGGGTTCTGCGCTCGTCAATCGAGCCCCATGTTCTTCGGTGCGGACGAAGACGTCCTCCTGACACCCATCGCAACTTGCGTATCTGGGGAACGGCCTTTCACCGACAGAATAGTCACCGCTGGCGAGTACATCAAGATGGAGCTTGATCGAGTCTACGGTGACAAGCCAAAGGCATGACGGGGGATAGTCTCATTGCGACTTTCGTTGCTGGTCAACGATACTGTGCCAAAATCCTCATGAACCGTGCTGGTGATTTGTACCGTGGAGTGTTGAATTCCTGAGTGATGGCTTGCGCTGAGTCTACTTCATGCTCGGATCCCGTCGTACTGGAGTTGAGAAGTGAAAGAGAGGGATCGTCAGAGGTGTTGGCGCTAGACGCATAGAGTTAATGTATACATTTCCGATGATAAAGCATATCATGAACCACAAACCATGAAGCGTGAAGCTTGAAGCTTGAATAACGACTCACGACTCATGAGTCATGGATCTCCTCCGCGGAACCATCGTTCGGGATCACGACGGATCCTAACTCGCCTTATCCCGAATTGATGCACAGTCAAATGACTTGGCAATAAATATTGGACTAAGTTATGCGCCTTTTGCCCAGGACCAATATCGTAAATCACTAGCTAGCACTAGCACGATTCCCACACCTGGTGTGCCAGCACGACCGAATTATTGCTACCACGACTACGACTACCACTTCCCCCACTGACCTGGTCTTACACAAAAGGTGGTCATGGTAGTCGTGGTAGTCGGCGCCGTTAGGTTCAAGCTCGGCACTACAACTACTATCACTACTAGTACCGCAGCCACTGTGCATAATTAGACCTCACAGCAAGTTCGGCGAGTACGAATGCGTCTCACTCTTGAGCGCAACCGAGTAAGCGTGACTACTGCCGGCCATGAGTCATGAACCGTAACGATGATGTCGTCTTGCGCCTTACGACTTACGACTCACGACATTCACCGGGCGCGTATAACGCAAACTTACGGGATAGCAATCGAATCTTGTATAAGTACAGTTGCCGTAGCAATCACTCGGGTGATCGCCGTGACGGCACGCGCCACGCTCAACGCGGGCCGCTGTAGGCAAAGATGTTTGTAGCGATATCGCTAGGTCTCTCGAACAGACATGGTGCATGCTACGCGCTACGTGCTGCGCGCTGCTTGATACTCGCTCCTATGCTGTCCAGTGGAACAGTGGAAGATGCATGCACCTCCGTGGGACACGCTGCTCTATGTTGCCTTGCATTGCGGGGACCAGGAGGTCTCCCAATCAAACAATCGACTAGAGTACGAGTACCCGAGTACTCGTGACACGCCTCTTTAATAGCGTGACATAATCACCCACTTGGACCCTGGCGTCACGCAGCCTATTTCACGTTTCAGGTTTCATAACAGGACAGAATACCCGACGTGCGTACAGCAGAATCATTTCCTTGTCGAAAAGGCCAAACGATGTACGCCTCCCTGCACTCTGCAACGAGCTATCATGCGCTGCGAGCTGCGTCGAAGAGCGAGCGGAGGTAGGCGGTCGCACGCACGCACTCACTCGCAATGTGCGGGGAGCAGCTGGCTGCAAGGAGGAGCAGTGCATGTGCTCGTCTTCGATGTGCAGGTGTGCGATGTTAAGGGTTTGTGAGAATAGCATGTAGATCAGGGGCAAGAAATGTTTTAGTCTGTTTCCCACGCGTTCTCTCTCATCCCCTCATCCCCTTGCATCAACAGAGCGCTACGGGACATGACGGCACTCTAAACCGGGGAAGCGATCATATAAGATATGGGATCGGCTGGATGGGTTGTTTGTTTTTGGCCCGCCCAGCCTGCACGGGAGAGCAGGTGAGCGGGATGGCGTCGTACAGGTGCTTTCTTTCTCCGAGCACCAGCTTCCGGGTGCGGGTGCGAGAGCAAGTGCGAGAGTGAGAGCTAATTATGCAAAAAGGTCCACTTTACAGTAACACTGTTAGACTACGAGGTCCACTAACGCAAGACCCAGGCCGGGCTGCCTGCTCGTAAGCATGCAAGCATGCTTGCAAGGTTGCAAGTCAACGATGGATGCGAAACATCAAGCCATCGACATCTCGCAAGGCACTACTGCCAACGCTATTACCATTTGGTACACTTTGCGAGAGCTTGTCACTTAGTACAGCGCAGCCTGAGTAGCCTGAGGAGTAAGTACTCACTCGAGCGAGCACTACCACCCCCGAAATCAGGACCCCAAGGACCCCAGGACCCTCGCCTAGCGTTCCTTGCTTCCCATTATTCCGACGGGTGACAACGACGAGCATTAGTAGCATTGGTACGTAGTACATAGCACATAGTGCATAGACCCCCGTTTCCGATTTCACTTCCCAACACAACATATCATCTTGACCTCTCCAGCTCTTGTCTCCCATCCATCCATTCATTCCGTATACATCCTTCATTCATCGTTCCAATAACCGTTCTCTCCGACACACAACTCATTGATCCGACACAGCGCATCGCATCCTTCCATTCAACGACATACTCCGTTGCGAGACAGCTCATCAGCATCAAAAGTTCCATCACGATCACGCACAAACAAGCAGAACCACCTCTCGCGGTGTAGATAAGCGCAGACGTACCCGACCCATCACTCGTGAACCCACCGTAAATCTTTCATCTCACTCTACCAAGCGATGTCCCTCGCCATGCCTAGAGCGCCCTCACCGTCATTCGGCCGTCCAGCCTACTCACCGCAGGCGACCCCAGCACCATTCCTCACCCCGCCTATTGCCGAGCGACCCCTCTCCCGCCGAGTGCACACTCTGCAACCTCCCCGACCCGCACCTTATCCTTCGCAATCACCACCTTCCTCACCCAAGAGTGCCGGCGCCCCGAAGCGACCCGGCGCGCCCCATCGTTCTCACTCGTTCTGCGCTTCGGGGTCGGTAGCCACGTACGCCCTCGCATCAGCGTGCACGTCGAGCTACCTCAGCTCTGACAAGAGAAAGCTCGTCGCCCCTCCGCTCGAGAGGACGATCAGCTCTATCGGCTCAAAGGGCAATACCTCGCCTCCCCAACAACAGATGCAGCGCCCTTCTGCCGGTATCAGGCAGTTGTCCGCGCCACTGCTCCGACCGCAAGGCTCCCCGACAACCAAGTCTCGCCCTGCGCTCGCTACTATCGATGGTCTTCTGAACGTGTCTCAGGTGAGCACGATCAACGTACCTATGCCAACGAAATACTAACATTACCTTTCTCATGATAGGTGTCTGCCTCGCCTCCTACTCCTCTTGCCCTGCCGCCAGCTCCTTGTGCCGCAGTGCCAACCATCATGATACACCCAAGCACTACGCCCCCTCGGCCCTCGCTGTCTACATTCCGAACACCATCAAGCTCGTCGACCACGTCGTCTCGCTCCAGTTCGTTCACTACAATCATGACTCCGTCCACACCTCGCACGATGCTATTCGGGTCTATCGAAGAGAGCGATACCGAGGACGACGACCACAAGGGGAAAGCTTCCAGTTCCTTCTCCGAGGACATGAACGACATCCAGCAAGTCGCCTACGCCGTGGACGAGTTGTCCATCTAAATCATCCTTCTCTGCTCTACGAGCTTGTTCGTACCGTCTCTCTTCAGCTAGTTCTTCTTTGGGTTTTATTTCGGGTCTTCACCAGTTATACATCATCTGTATCGTTAACATCCTCATAGACTTACTCTTACTCTTGGTCACTCTCGCCTTTTCACTTATGCTTACGATCTCACGGTTTATACACTCATGCGTTTCCGGGCTTTCTCGTCTTCTTCTCTTCTTCTGCTGTTGCTTCCCTTAGGTTCCTTTCACGATATAGAGTGTTCATACTGTATCATACCATACCAAACAGGAATAGAACGACCGATGATCAATGAATTCTCGTGTGAAGTCAACGAGCCAGTCAAAGTGTCCACGGCTTAGCTTCAAGCGCTTAGAGCGCATTGCAATAAGATCGGACTACAATGCATATGCAATAATGATGACTGCCTTGCAAGAAGACGTGATTCAGTGCTGATGTAAGATGTGACTTATTGACCTTGGAGCAACCTAAGTGCCAGAGCTTCCTCATCTTCCAGACCTGCTCCAACATCACCACCGCTCTCGCGACGCTGTTTCTTTCCTCTGCGATTCTCAGCAGCGATAGGAGCAGGGGAGAAAGATGGCTCGCGAGAGTGATCGGAGTATTCCACATCGCTCTCGCCTCCGCCACCACCGCCAAGGACAGCGATGGGTGCTCCTTCTTCGTCGGACATGTACTGGTTTCGGGACTACGCGTCGAGTCAGCACATGAACCTTGTTACCCTCGGAATTGTGCTGCAGGCAGGCAGGTAGGCGAAGAGACGCGACGAGTTACTCACCTCTTTCTCCTTTTCTTTCCTCTTTCGCTTCAATTCCTGCTTCTTCTCGCGTGCGACCTGTCGATCCACCCGATCCTCAATTTTCATCCTCTCTCGTTCCTTGTCCAAGAACTCCTGGCGGGCCTTCGCGTCTCCCGACGCTTGCTCGATCTCTTGGCCAGCCTGATAGAACTCTCTCGCTTCGCCCGTCTCCTCGTCAAAGATGAGTTTCTCTGGTCCGGCACGCATTTTGATAGCGCCCTTTTTGGACGACGCAAGTTTGAGCTTGCGCTTAGACAAGTCTTCCGAGGATATCAGAGCTTGAGCTGGAGCTTGTCCAGGTGCCTTGCCCTTGCCCTGAGCCTGAGTCAGAGCGTCACTCTGCGAGCCACCGGTCACTGCAGCCACCAGTTGTGCTTCCTCTCCGTCCAGTTCACCACCCGCGCCTTCCTCCTCTTCGGGTAAAGCGTGATCTCGTCGAGCCAGAGTGAACACGTCTTCATCACCGTCTCCATCTTCCGCGGCGAGATCGTCGTCATGCGCAACCAAAGCTGAGTAATGTGGCGTGAGGATCGACTGGTTCTTCCTTTCGAACATCCGGTCATACTTCGTCCTGACCGCTGGGACAGCTTCACGCTGAGTTTGTCATATGTAATTAGCACAATCGTCCCTTCACTCTCGTCAGAAGCGCAACACACCTTGCCAGCAGTCGATGACTCGCTTCCGCTCTCGCTCTCTGCATCCTCTTCGCTCTCTCCCACAGATGCCTCGTCGTCTTCACCCGACAAAAGATCGCTCTCCTCCTCGTCACCAGACTCTTCCGCTGAATCGTCGTCGTCCTCCTCCTCGTCGCTGGTGCCCACGACCTCCCGTTCCTCGACTTGCGCCACATCCTTGATAGCGTCAAGCTCATCCTTCTTAGCGCCTCCCATGACTTTCGCGGCTTTTGCGACCTTTGTGGTATTTGGGAATTTGATTTGGGGTGCTCCAGGGAGACCCATACTTTCTGCAAAGTCCTCTGCGGGCAAATCGGCAACATTGAAAATGGATTTGTCCTTCTGGAAATGAACGGAACGCATGTATGAGATGAACGCCTGTAGTCGGTCGTCAGCAAAGAGATGCTCACATGAGATCACAAGTGGCTCACCCTTTGACCGAGATATTTGATCTCTGGTTCGCGGAACGCAAAGTTCTGCATTTGCTGCTTGACGTTGCCCATTCTGCTCTCCTTGATCTTGATCTTTTTCACTTCCAAGCCCTTCTCGCCCCAACGAGCCTTCATGCCCTCCTCCTCGGTTGGACAAAGGAATGTCAAGCCTGTCCCGCCAGCCTTGTACCGTGCCGTTCGGCCTATTCGGTGAATATAGGTATCGACATCGTCAGGGCAGTCGAGTTGAATGACCCAGTCTACTGCGGGAAAATCGAGACCTCTAGCAGCGACATCGGTACAGATGAGCAAGGCGTGCTTCGACGTAGAGTATCGCTGGAAAATGTCCATTCGAGTAGGCTGCTTCTGTTTGCCGTGCAAGTGCATGAGCGGAAGACCGGGATGCAAACGTCGGAATGTCTCGAAGATGAAGCGGACCTGTGGCAAATCGACATGAGTACGAGATTCAACCAACAGAAGTAAAGGTTCGACTTACCTGTTTGCCGCTAGTGACAAAGACAATTCCTTTCATCTTCAAATGGCTCTTGACAAAGCCCCACAACGCATCGAGCTTCCTCTCCAATCCGACTACAGCGTAGAACTGTTCCAGGTTTGACGGGACGACTCCCTCTTCTCCAGCCTTGTTGCAGTTGATATAAAGCGGATCATGGAGAGACAGTTTGGCGAGTGATGCCAGATCTTTCGATTGGGTGGCAGAGAAGAGCATGGTCTGTCGTGTTGGTCGAGAGGTCGAAGTGGCTTGGACGGGTGAGAAGTGGCTCACGATGGCTCGAAGAGCAGGGAGGAAACCTAAATCGAGCAGACGATCCGCTTCGTCGAGCACTGAGCGCTTTTGTCAGCTTCATGGATATGTCATTATCACTAGGTAGCTCACCTAGGACCTTGACACCTGCCGACTCGAAGCCGACCGTGCTATCGAGATGTTGGAGGAGTCGTCCCGGAGTGGCAATGAGGATGTTCATCCTGCCCAATCGGTCTCTCTCCTCCTTCAACGGTTTACCGCCAATGACCAGCCCAGCAGAGAAGCTATGGTATTTACCAATATCCCGCAACTGGTTGAATGTCTGCACAGCCAACTCTCGCGTAGGCGAAATGACCACTGCGCCAAGACCGTCCATCGGACCCCATTTCTCCAGGTACAGCCGCTCTAACATGGGAATGAGGAAAGCGAGCGTCTTGCCGGATCCTGTCTTGGCTGAGCCCAGGAGGTCGCGCGCTTGTAACGCTGATGGAATTGCGAGAGCCTGGATCGGAGTGGGATTCATGAAGTGGCTGCTCTTCAAGCCTGTCGGAGAGTCATTAGCTTTTACCTCATGGCGACCTGGCAGGAGGGCTTACCTTTGAGCGTCCGGGTAGACAAGGGCAGCTCAGAGAAGAGGGTGACCTCGCTCGTGGGGACCTGTAACAATGATAGACAACGATCAGCTTAGGACGATCTTCCACAAGTCTCGTGAAGCTCACATAGCTGTCGACTCTGCTCTGCAAGTCCTTGAGCTCATCGTTGATCTTATTCCGCTTGGCCTGATTCGTCTTGACTCTCGGCTCATTCTTGCCTTTCCCGCCTTTGGCATTATTGCCTTTGGACTTCGATTTCGGACCGGAGGACGACGAGGACGCCTTGGCCTGTACGAATGCCATCCTGTTCGTCTGCTCTATCTTGTTGGTTATTGTCACTGCCTTAGACAATGTGGTAGATGCATGCTCCAAAATCAAAAACAGAAAAATACAGGTTAGGAACATGCTCTCGATGAAATCTCTTCAACAGTCACGTGGTCAATTCACCAATGGATCCAGGCACAGGCAGCAACCGTGGGATTACTGATGTCGTATTTGAAGTTACGTCACCTGACTTGCTCGGCGCGTAGAGTTCGATCGTCAATGTCAGAGCACAGAGCAGATGAGAGCTAACAATATGGCAATAGTATAGAAGAGCAGATAGTCTAGGAGCGGCTAGAGCAAAGCAAACAAAATGGCAACTTCCCGGTCTACCCCACGGTCGGGCGCTCGCTCGTCTCCTCGTCAAAGCGCAGGCTCGGCAAGATCGACAGCTCGTTCTACACCGCTCAAGCAGAGTACCTCTGCCAGCGCAACAACGCCCACATCCACACGTTCAGGTCGTGCCGTGAAAGCGAAAGCTGGCACTACCTCGCCTTACTTCTCCAGCAAAACCAAATCGAAGACAAAATCGAATGGCGCTGCTGCTCCATCGGCCAGTAAGGGCAAATCAAAAGCGAAAGCAAAGGCACCATCGAAGGCAAAGGCGAAACCCGCTGAATCGGACGATGGGAATTCGGCAACGGGAATGACGGAAAGTGAACCGCCTTCTTCAACGGACGATGAGGGGTCAGAGGACGACTTCGACCCTCCGTCCGAAGATGAGGAAGACGGCGACGAGGTTGTGGAAGAGGATTCAGAAGCAGAGGAGGAGGTCGATAGCGATGATATCGACGACAACGATTTTGGGTCTAAGAAGACTAAGCGGAAATCGACGGGCGGCGGACGAGCGGCGAGTGCTAAGAAGGCTAGAGTCTCAACGACCAAGTCAAGTGCTTCCAATGGGCGAGGCGGGAAGGATAAGAGCTCAGGGCAGACTGTCGAGGGCTACGAGGACGAAGATGACGACTCAGATATCGAGCTGGAGGAAGGGCAAGAGCTGGCAGGACGGATATACCCCGCGCCCAAGACAGGACAAGGTCAGCTCTGCGTCTCTCCAACTTCATAAAGATGTCGGTGTCGGAGTCGGTGCTGATCCCACGCTGTTTCTGTCGGGTCTCGCGAAATAGTGCCACCGGGACGAATATCGCAGAACTCACTCAACTTTCTCAAGAATATGCAAATCCCCGAACGAAATGATCGGGACTGGTTCCGGTCACATGAGCCGGCGTTCAGGCAGGCCGAGAAGGTGGGTGGAAATCGCCATCTTGAATTTGTGGCAGCTGTGCTAGTTGTGCGTGACAACGCTGACATGGTTTGGGTGGAATAGGAATGGCAAGCGTTTGTTGGAATGGTTCAAATGAAGTTTCACGAAGCGGACGACCAAGTGCCTATCCTTCCTCCGCGAGATATCATTGTGGGTTCATGCCACCACCTATAACAAAAATATGATGTTGGATACGACGCTTATGCTGACACGACTCGTTGCATCAGCACCGGATATACAGGGACGTACGATTCTCATCCGACAAGACACCATACAAGAAGTCGTTCTCAATGACGACCTCGCGCGGGGGGCGGAAGGGCATTTGGGCGGGATATCACCTATCCATCTCGCCGAACGACCGCTCGATACTGGCGTGTGGGATCTGGCAGCCTGGTAAAAATGAAATGGCGACTATACGGCACAACATCCTCGCGGATCCCGAGCGCTTTCGGCGGCAGATCAACAATAGTGCTTTCACGAGGTTATTTGGGGAAGGCAAACCGCACCCGAAAGGCGAGAGGCGGAACGTATTTGGGCATGACGATCAGCTCAAAGTTGCCCCTAAGCTCGAGGGCGTTGATAAGCATCATAAGGATATCGATCTGCTTAAATTAAGGACTATATCGGTCGTTCATCAGTAAGTCCAAGTCGGGTATTCCCAATAACGCCTCAAAATCTCCTCGGATACAGCTGATATCTTTCAATTGGCGCAGCTTCACCGACGACCAGGTCGTAGCTGAAGAGTTTCAGGATACGATCAAAGAGGTATTACTAGCCATGGCACCCTTCGTGCACCTGTCAGTCATTTTCTCCTTTCTGATCCATTGGAAGTTTATGGGCTGAGTCTCTTGATCAGATTAAACGATTTTATCGCTTTGCCTCCCACAGCGAACGACGACGAGGACAACGAGGGCGACGAGCAAGGTGGCGAAGATGACGATGAGGCGATCGAAGCGGATGCGTAGGACTGTTCACATCGGAGAAAGTGTCTGGAGCAGTCCATGACGCTACGGCTGTAATGAGAGGAACATCTGTACTAATATGGCATAGTGTACATCCACTGTACTTACATACAGGCTATACTGCAAATGATCTACGCCTTGACGCGATGTCTGGGTGTCCACGGGCCGAGGGAGTTATCAGAGTAGAAATCCATTGGGTAATCTCCTTCACCCTGCAGAGGGGCTTGGCCGCAGCCACACCCGCCCGATGAACAAGTACTGGACTGATGTTGCCCGCCGCTGCGTACGTGGCCATTCGCACCGCCGCCCGCACATGCACAATTTGCAGGGTGGCTGTTCCGCGGCTCGTACTTGGGTCTAGTCGTAGAAGCAGACGCAGACGCCGAATCAAGACTGAGTCCCCCCCACCCTCTGACCCGACCACAAGCCACACTAGCCTCATAAGGGCTGAGCAGGGGTCGGCTGAAAGCGTACCCCCAATCTATCGATAGTCTCGGACATGAAGTTTGGACGAACGTCGATATCTCTTCTTGAGAGAAGAGGGCGAGTTTCGCTGGCGAGAGCTCTGAGAGCAGGAGGAGGAGTGGCGGTAGTGCCGAGTCGGGGAGAGTGGTCGTTATTGACTACGCAAACGAATCATTTCGGATCAGCGTTACACTGAGTGGGACTCGGATCTACGAGAGGAGAAACGCTGGACCCACCTGCATCACAGCCAGACTGCCCTGCCTCCCTAGCGTCCCAAGTAAGACTGCCCAACTGCCCGACCCAGCCTCGTGATCCATCAGATTCCGCCGCGCTTGCTTGACCGCGTCGCCCCGGATCGAGCGCATCTCCGCGTGCTCGTACGTCTCCCGGGTGAATTTCTTCGAGTATGGGTCGTACCGGAATGCCGGGACTGTGGGGTTGGCAATCATGATGCTCTCGAGGTGGAATCGCCCGTCGCCGACGTATCTGTGGACGGCGCCAACAAAGTGAGCAAGCGAGCAACGAGACTTGATGCCAAATCCTTTTGAACACGAGAGACGGCGTGCACTTACATGAGCGCATCCACGTCATTCAGCTTTGGCGCTGTGCACCCCAATACTTCGCCTGGACTCAGCGGTCTAGCTTGAGGAATGGTGACCTCGTACTTTCCTCGCCAGACGCCTATATCGCCTCGATTGACTTTAGCCAGCATCCCTTCCTCCTCTTTATCCACTGCGTCCACTTTGAGGGGCGGCATAGCCGCCTCAAGATCCGTCCGCAGAGCCTGAATGGACGCTACGAACTGGATCGTCGAGACTAGGGCTAATCTTGTGGGTTTATCGCTTTCTCCAATCGTTTCGTCAGGGGCAGATGCGAGTGTCGTGGAAGATTCAGCTTGATTTGAGCCCGAGGAGGACGCAGTCAGGTCGTCCCGCCGCTTCTCGTCTTCTTGCTCTAGGACAATGGAAACTTTGCCTCCTGGCTCACTAGCCTCGGCCCCAAGTACCAAGCGTTGGAACGCTTCTCGCGACGAAGGGAAATTTCTCCGCACGGACAACGCCAAATGAGGAGTATCGATCGCGATCTCGACGAAGACGTAGAGCGTCTTGAGCGTTGTCTGCGATACAGGTACTATAGAAAGCACGAAAGTCAGCTAAAGCAGTGAAAGAGATGATGACTCATTCAAGCTCGATACTGAGAGTTGATCAACGTACTTAAGCATGAATGGCCGTAGTGCACTATCATCTCTGCGCCCATCTCCTTCGCGGTGTAATCGTCGATACCTGAGAATCAAGAGTGAGCTTGTGCTGTCAGTTTCCAGAAACAACAAGCTCACAACAAGCGCCATACGTCACATCCGCCAGCATCATCGGCAGCGCGCCGGTGAACCTATCGCAAACAACGTGCACGAAGCAGTCAATACGAGCTCGTACTTAGTTGGATGATGAGGCGTACCTCTCGATGATATCGGCAATAGCGCAGCCGTACATCATCAGCCCCTCTGGCATCTGGAGGGCGACGGTCGTGACGCCATCCCGCCGAATATGATGGATAGTCTTATGAATCTCGAAATTGTAGTTGCCCGGTAGACCTTTACATCTCATTCTTAGCTCGGTCACAGACGCACATCGACGTTTTTGATGAGACTTGCTCACTCGAGATAGCCGCGTTGAGCTCTGGATCATGTAGGATATCGTCCGGCACTTGGTTCGCGACTCGTCTCACGGTCGTTCGAGAGGAAGAGCTAGAACCAGCTTTGGCCGAAGTGGTACCGACGAATCGCTTTCGCGGCTTTGTCGGAGGCTTTGAAGATGCAGCAGCGCCATTCGACGCTTGGGCTGGGGCTTGAGCCTTTTCTATACCTTCTGCCGCGTCCATTTTGCCCTGCTTGTTCTGTGACCGAGTAAGTGACTGACTCGGAGAGCGTAATGTCCCAAAACCAAAACAACACTCGAGAGGTGAACCGCTTGGACAAATCGCTGTTCAGACTTTTCAGTGGCAAACTTTCCCACGGTCATCACCGCTCACGAGTACTTTGCTCGAGTACAGCAGCAACATCACCATTTCCAACTTGATCAGCTACTCAAATACTTGCATACTGCTTCTTTGAACACACCTTCTTCTACACCCATCCATTTTGACGATGGAGACCAATCTCGCTGCTACCGCTGCGGCGCGAAAGGAGCGGCTGATAGCTCTTCGAAAGCGGAAAGAGACCGGTGGGCAGGGCGGCGAAGAGAATGGTGGACCGTGAGTTTGCATATGGCCCGTCTCAAATACAACTATCATTCTTGCCAAACGTTGCAGTTTCATACGCTTCCCCTCTTACTCGGCTAATACTGATGCCAATGCTAATGGATATGGAATGCGCGATCGATTTCGCAGATCCCACTTTGCGTTCAAGCAGCGAAACTACGATCCCGAGACGCGCAACCTGCGAAAACGAGGAACCGAGGACGAGGTGGACGATACGGTCGAAAAGGCCGTCGAGGGATTAGCGGAGCAGATCATCCAGGAGGACGAGGAGAAGCGGAAAGAGGAGCTCGTGAGTGGTTGCGCTACTCTACTACCATACGTCCAGGAATTCTTCACGATGCTAATCCCTGTACGTGTGATGTCGATGTCGATATCGCAGGACCTGTTCAACATCCAGCCCAAGCGCGCCAACTGGGATCTGAAGCGGGACATGACTAACCGTCTGGCCAAATTGGATCGTCGGACGAACGAAGCCATCGCGACTATCTTCCGTGAGTACCACCTCTCATCCTTACTCTACACTCCGCTGTCACCTGTACGGGTCCCCCCAAGACTCAAGAGGTGCAACGTGCTGATCACAAGTGATGTATAGGCCAACGACTCCAGGCCATGAGGAAAGATCAGGGGAACAACGAGCAGGTGGATCTGGTAGCGAGTCTCAATGCTGCCGAACAGGAGAGAGACGAAGCTGCCGCCGCGCCCTCCAGCGACGATAGTGATGACGAATAGACTGTTTTGTTGTATAACATAGAATCGGATGGATCCTCTTTATTTCGTGCTGAAAAAAAGAGCATCCTTCTATCGCGACTTCTCTTTATGATAAAATGCTATTGCTCGACATGCCTAGTCTAAGACCTTCTTGACTCTTCTCCACACGTACAACTATCAATCACCGACTACCGACTGCCAACTACCGACTATTCCACACCCACACCGTTGTAGGTTTCTCGATAGACTTCTTCCTTCTTTTCCAGCTGGACCCAAATCTACTCCTCTTCCAGTAAGAACCGCCAAAGCCCATCGGTATCCTTGTAGTCGTGATGTATCAAGCTGACCAACCACCATTCGCTTGCGATACCTTCAAGCAATTTGCGCGCTGGGGACACACGCGGATAGAGAAGAGACCATTCTGTCCAGATATCAAATGCTTCTTCCTGCATTTCCCGTCCAGATGTCAGCTTAGTTCATCGCTTGATAGACAATCAGTGGTGACGTACCTTCCACGCGAGGAAAGAGGTCTCTTCGATGATGGTCGACTGAGCAATCTCCTGTCCTGGGAATACACCCCATGTCACGGCGTTGACCGCATCTTTCAGCGTGTTGGTTTTGAAGTCGCCCTGCGCATTCCGCCTTCCGTCAGTCACTGCTCGTTTCCCTACGACGCCACAATATCAAACTGACCTTTCTGTTGCTCGCGTACATGCTGATGTGCGCATCAGTCTCTTCCAGCCTCTCCTCGATCTTCTTCACTTGATCTTCCCGCACAAAGAACTCCACGAACGCCTTTTGGAAGACGTAGCCCCCCCTTGGACCCCAACCGTGTATTTTGTCTTCGCTCTTCGCTGCGTCAACGGCAGGTTGAGAGCCCACTGTCCAATATTGCAACTTGGTCGAGTTCAGGGCGATCAGTTGTGTTAAGATCGTCTGTGATTCCGGATTTAAAGGGAGATCACAGAATGGTGTAGTAGGGGTTTTTGGCGAGGATTGGAGATATGACGTGAATAGAGCAGACAGCTGAGCAGCGTCTGTCGGTGTGCCCCAATCTCGCAGAGCTTGTGCGGCCTACAGTCATGGGGTAAGCTGACGAACGGATTCGTCATGGAACAGACTCACGGTTATCTTCAGACCACTGCCCCAGCCGTCAATCTCTCCGTATGCAGGACTTCGCACGTCGGTGAATCGACCGTTGGGATACTCATCCCAGCTGTCCTCTCCTGAGGGGGCTATGGCACCCGCTGTACCGCCGTTGTGCGTACCGAGACCCTTCTTGTGGGCAGGTGGTTGAGAGTGATTTGTCAATCCCCATTGTGCGAGCTGACTTGCTTCGCTGGGGGAGATCGAGAGACTCTTCAGTTGACTGGAAGGGGAAGGACGACCGTTGACCACAGGCAAGCTGTCTGTGCCCTCTGCGTCATCTTCGATCACCCGGTTGCGGCTCCGGGGCGAGGGCTCGATCTCATGCTGCGATGCCCACCCGAGGTTCTCAAGAATGGTTCGGACAGACTTTTCCAGGTTGAGAGTGCAGAAGTGGACACCTGGTATCTCGCCAGAGGCGAGAATCTGGTGGACCATTTTCGTTGCGAGCTCTGCGCCGTATCGCTTGACTGCGGCGTCGTCAGACTATCGAAAGCAAGAATATGTGTGAGCTTGATAAAGAGTCGAGAGCATTGAGACTAAGAAGCTCACCTGTATAGGCTGCAGCTCGGCGGTAATGACTTCGGGAACAGGACAAGAGGTGAGATTGACCAGTCGTCGGAATGAGGCAAAATTCTGAATGGGCATAACACCTGGAATGATCGGCTGCGTGATGCCTACATACCGTTTGTGTCAGCATCGTCTCCAGGTCAATCGCTACACACCTTTGTCCCTACATCGCTTGACCCAATCTAAGAAGCCTTCAACATCGTAGAAAAGCTGAGTGATAATAAAGTCTGCTCCAGCATCGCACTTGGCTTTCAGGAAGTGCAAGTCGCTCTCTGCATCCTCCGAGTCGATATGCGGTGTAGGATAGCCTGCTACGCCGATACAGAAATAGTCATCGTGCTCCAATCTGATATATCGGACCAGATCGTCTGCGTGCTGAAAGTAGTCTGGTACGGGATCGGGATCGACAGCGTATTCCTCTGATCGAGGTTGATCACCTCGCAAGGCCAGGATGTTCCTGATTCCAAGCGCGCGACATCTCTGAGGTAGCTGTGAGTGGGAGCCAAGCAAGATTGAACAGCGAAAGGTGACAGGCTCACCTCCAACGCTTGGTCGACTTTGTCTTTCGGCATATTAGTACATGTCAGATGCAGTATCACGTCCAGTCCCATCTTGACCACATGCTCTGCCAGCTCCAAGCTTCTGTCTGCCGTGCTGCCTCCCGCACCCCATGTGACCGATACAGCGATGGGTGCTGGTAAAGGCGCAGCGGCCAGACGGCGGATACGATCCAGGAGGTTCACCAGACCCGCTTCGGTCCGCGGTGGAAAGAATTCGAAGGTGTGGAACGGGCCATCTCTGCTTGAGATGAGCGACGTGAGGTGCGGCATCTTGCAAGCTGGTGTGAAGCTGTAGAAGGAGGTGTAGGAGGGATGTACAATATATGACTGCTATGTCTGGTATGACTGGTGTAATAGCGACTTTTCAATTCCAATGAATCCAATCGTGCAATCACTCGATTATGGCTAACTATCTCAGGAACAGCACGTGGCGAACACGTGACTGGCACCTTACCAAAAGTCGAAAACAACAATATCCATCTCGTCTATTTTTACCACTCTCGAGTAAGCATGATATTGTGGCCTCAATACGATAGCTTCATATAATGCCCTCACCGGATGATGACACACCAGAGGCGAGCTCGGCGTGACCTTCTTTGACATTAGACTGGCAATGAGGTGGGCGGCTCGAGCACGGCTGCTCGCCATCCCGACCCTATGTGCCTTTTTGAGCTTTGCGTTTGTCGTCATCCGACCTTGGTCTGACATCGCTGGGGAGTAAGCTTGATCCAACATATGAACTTCGAAAGCTTCCGCTGACTTCTCGCAGCTGGGCCTTCCTGGTGTACACTTCAAACCTGATCTTCTTCTTCCCCCGTGGTAGGATAGGTCCGCAGGTCGAAGCGACAGGTGAGTCACACGACGTCGCTCAGTGTCCTGATAGCCCTTTTGCAGTGCTCGGCGTGCTTGGAGGTACCTTTGGTCTCGCTTGGTCGTCGGCCACGCTTGCCATCGCTGCATACTGCGGCAGGACCTACGGGGTCGACTCGGCCTACTCCCGTGCGATACTGGGCCTTGGTCTCGCATCATTATGTTTTATAGGTATGTCCGCGGTCCATTTTGATCCTACAAGGCTCACCACTGTTTCAGCCGGTCTCGCCCGGAGCTACTCGCGACGCTTGAATGCCGCCTCGAAGATCACATTGTTTTTCCCGATCTTCCTGCTCACGAGTCAGCAGGGTATCACACAGGTCAGCAATTTCGTCGTGAACAGAAAGAGGGTTCTGACCTCTCCTTGCAGATGACCGCTGCGCTGTTCCTCCAACAATTTTACGTGGTCGTCCTATCTGCCGCTTTTGCGCTTCTTCCGACTCTACTGCTTGCCAGCCATCATCCGACTAACCAGCTCGGAAACCAGATCAACGAGACTGTTCGAATCACCTGCGAACTTCTACCATTATCCATCTCTACGCTTCTTGACCTCGAGAAACCATCAGCATCTGACAGCTCGGCCGAGCGGGGTCGGACGTTGGAGAAAGCGATCGAAACACAAGATGAACCCCCACTCCAGTCTAAGCTCGCGAAGCAGCTCAAAGCTATGGTCTCCGGTCTCCAAGCGACCAGCGCTGCATTCGTGCAAGATGCTCGGCTGCTCGACAGGCAAGCCACGTCTCTCTCTGACACCATCAAGGCGATTGGGCGACTCCAGCGCAATCCCCTACTAGGCCCAACCAGCCATGTACCCGGGGAGCGCATTCAAGCCGCGCTGCACAAGACGCACCGTCGACGGCATTCGTCTCACTCGCGAAGCCGATCTATACCTCATGCGCGGTCGATACGTCGACGGCTGGATTCGGCCGAGTCAGACATCGAATACGCTACTCATCGTCGCCCGTCACATCATATCACCAACTCTCATCTCCATTCTGTCATGTCTGCCGAATTGGACGAAGATGATTCAGTCGAGGAACAGCCTGATCTCCGAGGCATATCACATCAACTTGTCACTGTCATTATCGAGGCGCTTTGGCTGGTGGATACACAGTTAGCCGAAAAGTACGGCTGGCCAAAAGCGGCGGTCAGCAAGGATGCGGACGTGGCGCCGAGGACATTGGCCGATGCCAAACGGGATCTCGAAGATGTGTTGACGCAGCTTCAGTGCGCTCTTGGTGACCTGCTTGGTGCATCCTCGTCTTACGATCAGCAAGGCGATGAGATAACAGAGCAGCCGCAGAACAGAGAGGGCAGACCGGACCACATCACTTTTTCTCAGTCAAAGCACGTCACGAATGTTCTTCGAAGCAGGGATCGATTTCGACTGGCATTTTACATGACGGCGCTATTGGACCTGTCCCGAGACATCCACGGCATCGTCAATACTGTCATGCACGCATCGACACACGAGCGGAGCGTCGTCCATTGGGCTGGACGGATACGTTTGCTGTGGGCCAAGAGGCGGCCTGGGATGTACGAGGAGGGCGATGCGAGGGGTGAGTGTAGACTTCCTCTTTCCGTTGGCTTAAGGGCGCTGATGACAGCACCAGACGCTCAAGAATTGTCAACCGCCGAGGGGCAGCGGCCATACGATCAGACCAAAGAGCTGGAGGATATGGACTTTGTGACGGCTACCCTGCACCAGTCACGACATGGTCAAGTACGGACCAACACGCTGGGCGAGAAACTCAACTCGTTCTGGCGCATTGTATGGGATCGACCCGACGTGCTGAAGCGTAAGCGCTTCTCGCAGAGTGTTTGATGAGATAGCTGAAGCGCCGCAGGTCGCGTGACACTCTCCCGCCTGGCTCACAGTATCACCCATTCGAGGCATGTTCGCTTTAGTTCCAAGCTCACTTTCGGCATTACAATGCTGTCGTTGCCGGCACTGCTGCCGCCAGGAAACGCTGGTAGAACATGGTATGACACGTCTCGAGGTGGATGGATGGTAGTCAGCTACATGTTTGTCTCGGAGGATACGACCGGCGTAATCATGAAAGTGGGATTTTTGAGAGGTCTCGGCACGTTCATCGGAGCCGTCATGGGATATATTGTGAGTTTGTGGTGTACGATGGTGAATTGACACTTCTAGTGTTCCCTGATCGCCCGCGAGAATCCGTATGGACTGGTGGTACTAGCGACAGCTTGCACATTGCCCATTTCATGGAACATCCTCTTCACCAGTATCCCAGGGTTGGGCACGAGCATGTGAGCGGTGATGCTCGCTATGCTGAAAACATATGCTGAAGTATATAAAGCGGTATCACGCTGCCACCAGTGATGTTCATCCCGTATCTGGGATTGGCGAATGGGCAGTCCGGTTTCACACTTGCCTGGTACAGATTCACCGATATAATCATCGGTATCGCCGCTGCGGTATTAGTCGGGACATGGATATGGCCTGTCCATGCGAGAGTCCAGTACTTCCGTGAGGTGTCGAACACCATGGAGGAGATCACCGAGTTTTGTAAGTTGCAAAACTTGTGATTCGAGCTGACATTCCGCAGATCTTCGCATGAGTCGGTAGGTTAAGTAACTTCAGGTCAATGCTGATCATCGGCAGGGATAATTTGCGTTCGTCATTAGTATACCAGGTTGACGACAAGCAATATGACCGACTCGAAGCTAAAGTCAAGGTGAGTTATGCAGTTGGGCAATCATACTCATTCGACATTGTAGCGAGACTTTCAGTTAGCCAGGGCACTTGTCTCCATCCAGCGTCAGGAGATTTCGCTCCTCCCCAGACCGTTCAAATTGTATTCCGAGATCATCGATGCCATTGAGCGTCTGTTGGAAGCTCTGGTAGAAATCAGGTTGTTGAGGTTTAGCGTGCCGCGAAAGGCAAATGTCCTGGACGTCCTGCCCATTCGACGGGAACTGGTAGGTCTTGAGGCTTGTGCATGCAGCCGTCAGACATCTGACATCAGATATCAGACACTAACGCCAAAGCAGGTATCCAACGTCCTGATCAACCTGTGGGCGTGCGCACACGCCTTTGGCTCCCGCAGCCCCTTACCCCAGTTCCTGCCCGCGCCGCGCGAACCGTTAGCAGAGCTAATGCGCGTGACCGACGAACACGTGAAAGAAATCCGATCTCAGCGGCACTCGCATAGCCGCTCTCGGGCCTACTTCCCTGCATCTTCTGTAGCAGTAACTCCGCCATCCACCCCTACGCGCAGCGGAACACCTTCTGGTACGCGGGACGGATTCGCATCCCCATCTATACAAACCCAAGAGCAGGCGGCTGAGACGTACAGAACTGAAATGTCGGTACTGTACGCTATGGCCGAGCAGGAGGCGTTGGGCGAAGTGTGCAATATACTCGACGAGCTCGTCGCTGCCGCCAGAACGCTTTTCGGAACTCAGACTTTTTTGGGCGCTTTGTAGCTCTGTAGCTTCGTAGCACTGTAGCACTGTAGCATGTAGCTTTGCAGCTTTGCAGCTTTGCAGCTTGGCCACTTTGCAGCGGCCGTATCAGCCGATGCAGAAGTGTGTCGATAAGACCGTTATCGCGCGCCGCTGCTGCGTGTCTCTTGCGGGTGGGCGGATGTGCCGAGCGCTCGTGGGCGTGGGCGTATCGTCGTCATTCAGCCTTACGAAGTCTGTCGGCCGATCGTTCGTGTACGTATAGGTGAAGGTTTGCGAACGCGAACAGTGGTTCATGCATCGGGTACCGTCGGGATGACTATACCATTAACGACATCGACGACGTCGACAACGCCCAGAGTAGACTAGATCTCAAAGCGAGGTGCGACTCTGAGTTTATCGCGAACGAGTTCCCACCCGAAATGCTGGACGAAGTGATGCATCATTTGACCTCGAGATTTACTGACTTGTTCGTTGCTCGTTGATTGTTGTTGACTAGACTCGAGTCTAGATGCATGCTTCGCTCATCTGCTGGTGAAGCGGTTGAAGAGACGTGTGGGCCTAGGGCGTAGAGCGATGGTAGGTACCACCCCTGTCAGCTGGTAGTACGCACATGCACATGCTCCTCCGGAGTCTATACTGAACTGATCTGGACTGCATGACTGCACGGCAGCCACATGATTTTAGCTGTTGATTCCTTGATCCCGCTCGTGCGAAATGAAATTGCAAAAGTGCCAAAGTAAAGTGCGAGAGGACTCGTACTCGGACCAGCGACGTCACTGCCCACTTTATTCAATGGCATGTCGCCGAGCTCGCCGACGACGGCCATTGTCATGCGACACACGCTACTTACTGGCACAATTTCACGTACAATGGGAGGACAATTACGGGCACTCGAGTACAGTAGTCCTAGAGGTACAATGGATTACTACGTGCAGGTACGAGCTTTACGTCATGTGCCAAAACGAGGCGTTCGCCTAGTCTCCTAGTCTCCTAGACGCCCACCCTATCAGCTGCCTTTACGTGAGTGTTGTCGCAGACTACTGTATCACAGATAGGGGGTTCGCTACGTTGAGGCTCATCGGGCTCGGGCTCCGGAGACCGGTCATCCTCGTCTCGCGATGCTGTCGAAGAGGTCAGGATCGATTGACTGAGCAGACATTGAGATCTTGCCAACTACTACTAGCGCATAGCCCTAAATGCGTGCTACGAAGCTACGAGCTACGTGCCAGCGGCAGCTGTCTGCACAGCTGCTCGAGTGTCCCTTTGCACACCGCCACATCCTAATACTGCACAACGTAATCGCCAAGACCCACTGTCTGGTCACCAAACTGCGCAATTGCATTTGCATTTACATGCACACAAATTCATTGGTTGGCTTAATTAAAGATAAAGCTCGTCAGCTGCACACACTGCATGTTGCTTATCAGACCTCGATAAACGTAAGGATGTAAGGACTCGTTAAGCGAGGTCGACGTAGTGACCCCCTTGACATCAATGGCCTCTTCGTCGCGGAGCAGGGCGGAGCAGCCATATGGGCATCCCACCAAAAAGATAGGAACGAGGCTAAGTCCCCTGTGTGAACGAGTGTAACATCCGACGGAACAGAGCGGGACGGTATCTATGTCGCCCGCTACTCGGAGTACTGGTGGACATGGGGGCCGCTCCAGGGCCAAAAGTCGCTTATTCCGAATGTTAGCATGTTGGATCTGCCCTTGAGCACGCCACCACCTCTAAACTCCCTGAAATACGATCGACGATGTGCAAAAGAACAATAGAAAAACACGGACGGAAGGGGAGGGTCCAGGGAGCAAGGGCGACGAGGCCAACTCCCGGAAAAAGGGGCTGGGCCATGTTAAGGTTGTCTTGTCCGAGCAGATCTCACTTCGGCAGGATCACAAACGTCATTTTTCCGCTTTCGCGCCCCTTTGTCTTCCGAGCTCTCAGCTCTCAGCTCTGAACTTCGAGCTCGCTCACTTGGCACAAACAAGGTCCAGCCTATTCGCGCGCCCCCAACCACTGGTCTCAAAATAAGCCTCTTCTCACGGCATAGCGATCGACATCGTGATATCTTTGACAATCGAGACATGTCCATCTGTCAATTGCTCATCCCGTACTCGTTTGCATGCAAACCAGAGGCGGTAAAGCCGAAAACAAATGATGGAGAAGGTTTAAAATCACAAGACATGCCTCGTCAAGTACGACGATAGCCGCGCGACCGGCGGCCGGTGGTTTTGCGTTGCGCATCACGGTATTCTGCGAATCCGTAATTCCGACCTTTGTCAGGTGTGATTGCTTCATTGTGCACCTGGAGCACGCCCATGTTCAATGTAATTACACAAGACATGTGTGAGACAAGGCAGCTGGTTGCGTCACCATGACGACCCCCGTCTCCCGTGAGCATACGCGCGGTGACCTGTGACACCTGTGATACCTGTGATACGCGCAGTCCAATGGCTATGCACTAGCTCGCCCGTCGATTCGCACGACCCGGTGCAACATCGGGACTGGGACGATTATCGTTCGCATAGGTGCCAGGACAAAACCTTGTTGCTGCGCATCTAGTAAGCGTTTGATCGTCATTCTCGGTTATCAGTTTTGGGTGCGTCAATATTAATTAACGTACTTCGTACTCCGCCTCCCCTCTGGAACTATCCCGCTGCAGGGTCTCGTGTAAAATTCAAATCCGGCCTTGTTGTCCGAAGAAGGGGTACGAGCGTACGCATCAGGCGACTCGGGCCAGCGGAATCAAAGCAGCATTGCGTACAGGTGTCCTCTGCTTATCCGCCTCGCAGGGCCGTTCCGACGGGCACAAGCCAGATCGACGCAAAGCATCCTCGCCGACGTTCACATGTGAGCGCAATTTGGGCAGGGGGTGACATGCTTATTCGGGCAGCCGCCTGATCCACAGGGTCGACCCCTCAGGCAGGAGAGCAGAACGAAGGATAATAGTCGGTTAAATCACGTAACACGTCTCTCTTTTTTTGTTCTTTCTGGGCGATCGGAATGTGAGGCGGCGGTGGCGGCGGTACCAGTAGCAGCAGGTCATTGACCAACGGTCGAGACATGCAACGGTAACTCGGAACACTCGCCTCTGCCTGACGAGATTATGCTCAGTCACAGCTCGTGCGCTCGGCCGCGACGACGACGGAGCGGCAGTCGCCCCCCGGTCCTCAACCCGTGCGTTGCCTCGCATCGCCGATTTTAACTGATCGACTTGACTCTTGCTGCGGGTAATCATTTAAGAACCAACTTCATCTTGTCTTAACGAAGCGATGGAAATCCCCCGAAACCCCTTGGGTTATTATCATTGATTGTCATTTCACACTTTGCTTAATCTACTGTACCTTCTACACCCTTACCTCGCTGCTTAAAACAATAAAAAACGTCACAGTTCGGTAACTACGCAGGCTACCAATAAGTACAAGTAGCAGAGGACCTCGTCGAAAACTTCCTTCGCACCTGATACCTGATACTTCCGCGCTAGGAGAAATTACAATACGCTATAACGGTATCGTCTCCACACTCAACCGCCCAAGCGTCGATCATATCTCCCCTCACTGCCATTGGCCATCCCGACTTCGACACATATATAACTCGACTGTAATCGCTCCCTCATCTTCTTTGTGACATTGACAGGAGGGGCTAGACTAGAGTGACCTAGTGAGTGAAGGGTGCAGTGTGCAGTGTGCAGCAGCTTCCGCCGGACGCCGTTGGCCCGTCATCCCTGCCCCAGTGTGCTTCAAGGCACGTGAAAAACGAGGGTCGTCCGCATACTGATAATTAATCCAGATCGTGGGCCTACTCGTACGAATTCAGCCACCAGACCTTCCGCGCATCAAGCGCAGGACAGTGATACGCCAGAACCGAGTAGCCAGACCCCAAGATCCCGACTTGGAGTCTTCCTGCGTGTTCCATTGACTGGCCGCGACGCGATCGAGACGCAGCGCTCTGCGATCAGTCTCTCTGCTTCCGCAGTCAATCGGACGCTGGTACTCCGCGTTCCACACCATCCCCGTTTCTCCCGGAAAGAATCAACGGGCACGCAGACCACCACACCGTCATTCTCAAAACTAGACGTCGCTAAGCATAAACCGTTGCCACATTAATACGTTGTCAATCGGATCATTCTTTTATTTTCCACAATCACAATCATAATCGCGATCATTCCGTGCGGAGGCTGCGGCAAAGGTACGTTAGTGGACACGTTGACACGCCAGCACCCTGCTAATTGCGGTGAAATCGGATCAGTATAGCTCCCCAGCTAGTAACAACGGAGTGGTCCATTCGAGATACCAAGGACTCTGTCAACGTGTTTCGACGGCGCAAACGACCACCTTCCTCAGGAGTTGGAGACAGTCTCGATATTCGTCATCGCTCCCTTTGTCTACCACTGCCGGCGGGAGAAGCCTGAGCTACTCGATACCCCACCTTTGGGATATACCTTTGAGAAATTGAAAGGAGTGGCGCTGTGGTAGCGCGTAGATTACAAGTTCAAACCTCCTGCCTGGAACTTCGCTTCAGCGCTTTAACACTGCAACGGTTTCAAAGGACCAAACCAAGTGATCGACCGCAGCCGAGTGGATACAATTGGCTCAACGTCACTTTCCATTCAGCTCTTCGTGCGATACACGAGGAGTCAACGAAAAGGACGCCATCGCCATACACACAATCAATCAATCAAAGCGGCATTCCTTCCTGTCACCTGCACGCGGGAAATAGATCGTCGCTCCCTTTTGGCGTTAAGCTCGTGTTGACGAACACTCTTCTTCCACCACTTCCAATTACGACAGTATTTGCTGGGCTGCGTCGGAGAGCTCGGTCATAGAGGTATTAGACAACAAGGGGATAAGGAGGCGTCACCAATACAGGGGCGGCTTGCACCTTTGTCCAAACGGCGCTCATCGTACTGAGCGCTATTCGGCGTCTGTGGACAACATTGGCCGCAAACAAAGGGGTGACTAGCAAGCTCGACATCACTCGGCTCGCGGCGAAGAAGTTCAGAACTGAGCATAAACACATTACGGCACTTATCGATACTGCGCGCTCTAGCACACGAGCCACCGCACGCATTTTTGGCTGTCACGCGAATTCGAATGGGGCCAAACTCGTACGAGTTGGCTCGCGATCAACGAGGAGAGCCAAGCCAGACCATCTCGAAGCGATCACCATCCCCTCCCAACTCGTCCACGTCCACTTACCGGAACATGGCCGCGTCAATACCGATCCCTAGAATGCCACCATCACATTCGCCCCATTACCCTCAACACCATGCCCCCGTCTCTCCTCCCTCACAGCACTCATTCTCGTCCTCTCGGCCCCCACTTCGCTCACCGACCACAGGCAGATCATCGCCTTCGTTATCATCATATCGGCCACATCCATATGCCCGCCGAACATCCACCCCTGCGTCGGCCGCACAACAAGACTCTTTACCTCGGATACATCTCCCTCCATTAAATTCCGGTGCACCAAACGAGCAACCCCCGAGTCTGCACCCGCTCCCTGCTGACTCTGCATGGCATAGACCGCCAAGTAGCGAACGCGAACGAGAACGCCCACCAGTACCTCGCATACCCAGCGGAGGAAAAGGCAGCGGATTCAACCTACCATCATTACATTCGATGACAGGTACGGGGCGTGCGTCGCCTACATTACCTCCGCCAATGGCGCCGACAGCACGGCCGCCAGGCGGCTCACCGGGCTCAGGTTCACGGTCAGCGCGCTCCAGTCCGCGTATGTACCCTCCAAGCATGAACCCAGGCTATCCGCCGTACGACGCTCGATCACCAAACGCGAGTTCGTCTAGGTATAACGAGGCTGAAAAGGAGCGCGTGCGAGAACGCGAAGAGGCGTACATGAGTGAACAGCATAGACATCGGCCACATTCACAACATCAGCACCAGCACCAGCACCATTTACATCCGCAGTCGCAATCGCAACAACATTACCATCAACGACAAAGCATACCAGCTCATAACTACCCCGCATATTCCGAAGCGCCTTCTCCACCTCTCCGCGCTCTTCCTTCGACAGCATTAGCCTCGGCGCCTATCCATTACCCCTCGTATCCTGGTCAAGTCGGTCGATCAAGAAGTCAGTCTTCTGGCTCAGGAATGTCTAGACCTGGAGGCCCGGGCACGCTTTCATCTGAAGAAGGAGCAGAAAATTTACCGCCGCACATGATGGGCATGCACGGCGGGGCTATGGGAATGGGTATGAGCGGTGTTAATGTTGGCGGGAGAGAGATGGGTCCTACGCCAGGTCAATCTAGGAGGCTAGCGCATCTCATGTCTGAGCAGAAACGAAGAGAGTGAGTCAAGTCCAACGTTGCACCGCTGCCACCAAGCTACATGAATTGAGAATTAAAGCTAACGGTCGAATCGGTTCACAGGTCAATCAACTCTGGTTTCCAGGCATTGCGCGTCGCTCTCCCATCGTCTTTACCGACAGATAGTAAAGCTATCATCTTGCGAAAAGCCGTCGCGCACATCGCGCACCTTGAAACCATTCTTCGTCGATCGGGTATGGCGTGGTCTGACTCGCCCCCTGCGCGCCCCTCGGAGGGTGAAAGAGAGTTATGGACCGAGGAGCGTGGCGACGAGCTTGACGACGAGGAGAGAGTCAAGTGGGAGGAGGAGCGATAAAGGCTTACTCGAGTAGTGGCTAAGTCAAAGTAGAGAGTGGGGCGGACGGGGAAAAATTCATAGACGGTTGTATACATGGTTCAAGCATAAGCATACACGATTTAGCAATGTATATACTGTATCACTCTAATCGTTGCGCCGCCTGTCATATGATCATGCCCGAGTTGGGCAATTGGAGATTGACCGCAGCAGACTATTGAGTAACGACTACCGACTCCCGCGCCACGCTGTCGCTTCCTCGCTACCTCGGACATCGCCGTCCTCGCTCAGTAGTCTGACTCCCTGCGCGGACCGACCTGCCTGCTCATCGCCCTCGTACTCGCGCTCTGGCTCGCTTTCGTCCGGATCCACTCGCGGCGCCAGGGGAAGGTGACATTGACGATGAGAGAGGCGGGCTAGAATATATATCAAAATCGGGTCTTCGGATGAGTAATAGGGGCGACTTACGGTAATACGTCCTGTATCCTACCCAGGCGATGAACAGACCCAGGGTGGAACCAACGAGGACATCTTGCCAGTGATCTATACTCATCATCAGCGATACACTCCCAAAAAAAAAGGTTAGGTGTATACTGACGTCTATTATCTTCCGTACGGCTGATAGCTACCATGGTCGCGCCCAATAGAGGAGAAAGCGCAAACCACGCTCGGTTCTAAAAATCAATCGCAAGGATCAGACATGCTCGCGCAGCGCAGAACCGACTGAGCACTCACCCTGTTCCCTCGCGGGTCGAAGAGGTGCATCTTGCCTGCCAAGTAGAGACTGAGGAACCCAAGTCCCGCAAATGAGACTGCGAGGTGTCAGCTGCGTCATGGAGCCAAAAAAGGTTGAGCTTACGCGAGCTGTGACCACTGGGAAAGCTCTGCTCTATCATCAGCCCTGATAACCTATATCATTAAAGGGATGACACACCTTGAATCCGTCATCCAGCAAAAGCTTGTTCGTGCTTGTGCAGATATCCACAGTGGACAGTCCGTAAACAGGCGCGTCAACCGCTCCGAAAGCTGGTAAGCAGCGATTGATGAGGTCTGGTCTCGGTCTGCCCACGGACATCTTGATGATCTGCGTCACCACGCCGGTCATGGTGTATGACATGACGAGGCCTACAGCGGAATACGTTATCAGCTATGCGTTGTGATGCGGCTTTTGGATAGCTTACCAAGGATAGAATTGTGTATGTCCCACGAGTTGCGCGCGACAAAAGTGCTCAGTGGGACGAGGACTAATAGCGGTACTCCAACCGAAACGAAGGCGAGCAATCTGTATTCCAATTATATCAGCACTTGTATGTCGCAACATATCATTCACCGAGCTACTCACGAAGGAGGAACACGCTCATGCTCTGCAAAAGTATGTTGGATGCTGATATCGGTCAGAGAGAACTCGCGCTTGTGGCCTCCTGAGCGATTGAGTATTGCCAGTACGCCCCTATCTGGACATCAGCTCATACGCTATAGACAGTAACTTGGGACAGTGCACTGACCACAGAGCTAGGGCCAGTACCCAATCAGGTGCATAGCTCGCCAAGACAGCTTTCATCGTGAATTTGGTAGATGGCCTCGCTAGGTCCTCTCCAGAGGCAGACCGCGATTTGGATCTCGCCGGAGCGACAGTTGGCTCATCCCTGGTGTACAAGGGCAGGTCGGGCGAGGATGATCTGCCAACGGGCGCGCCGGGGAAACAGAAGCGGACTGCTTCTACTACAGACGACATGCTTGATGGAGATAGCTGGAGCTGAGTCGTGTACTGGGTATTGGAGTGAGTTGAGGTGTGACTGTAATGAGGACCGAACTGGTGGAATACAGTCCATGTCACTGGCTTGGCTAGTTACGGACTTCGCCGCCGATCTTGTCGTTTGTCGAACTGGCAGTGTGGCACTCGTCACATCCTAGAGGGGTAGCCTGTCTCTGTCCGACAACCGCCGCATTTGGCAACAAACCTCGATGTTCATGCCACGAGTGTTTGTGCGAGTGGAGGGCAGGTAATTGGCGACGCGGTTCGTAGAAGCCGTAGCCAGCTCATGCTCATGCTCATGTTGAGATGAGATGACATATCGTTGTCCATCACATACGCAATACGATGAAAAGCTTATATCCACTGGAAGGAATTACGTCGTCCCCAGCCCTTGATCCCTGATCTGACTACAGGAACCGGCGGTACTGGGAATCTCATTGCTGTCCAGCGCGTCTGATTCCAGTACTGAACACTGAACACTAGACACTGTGCAACGACGATTCCTAACAGCGACAAGGCCTTGTCCGGCTCAGGAGCTAAGGATACGCTACGAGTAAAATAGGTGAATAGTTGGAATATCCGGAAGCCGGACCGATAGTCGCTCAGCATCGGAATTATGTCCGTTCCTCTAATGATATCTCCTCGCACGGCTAAATCGCCTCGTTCCCATACTTCTGGTCGTACTAGATCCCATCAAAGTCACGGACTTATCTGGATTTGAGCAATGTACCAATACATGGGGAGCATAGTGATAGCCGGTACGAATCTAGACTTTTGGAGAGCAAACAGTCCATAGCCCATGTGAATGGTAATGACAAGCTTGAGTCGCTGTTGTCGTTGATGCGCCAACGCACTGCCTGTACTTTGGTGATTCACTCTGTGTTACGATAGGACAACAGATAAGCTGTCGCCATAGAAACCCACCACTAAACGAACCAAACTCCAGGCTCTGGTCTGTTTGAGCGTTTAAGGGAAATTGGTCATTAAACCATTAAATCTATTCCCTCCTCCCTTTTATTCCAGTCGAATACTCGTTTTTTCCAAGGTGACAGCCAAAAATCAAGCTTTGATCCACCACTCACCACTCACCCTCCCGTCGCTTGCTCGCTTATCCTTCTTCTTCGTTGCATCTCTCTTTGTTTGATACCCTTGTCACCTCCATCTCACGACGTACTGGCCCAACATGGCTCTCCGTCAACTCGGTACGCGCACCGTCCAGCATCGCGTGTACGAAGCATATCAAATAAGCTGACGTATCTGTTTATCGCTAGCCCGCACGCAGCCTCTCTTCGCGCGATCCGCGTTGTCCCCTCGCGCGACATTCCTCCCTCGCGCCACTCCTTTGTCATACCCCGCCGCAACCTTCACGTCCACTGCTCGTCGCAGCGCGACACCACCCCCTCCTACACCCGTCGACTCGGTGCCGTCACCCGCTGAGATCCCCAAGGGAGCAGAGATCATCCGACCTAAGCCATACGTCCAGACGCGATGGAGGAGGAGATTGCAGAACTTTGGGCGATTTACCCTCGTCGCCGTGCTCACAGCTACCGGCGCTTTCATCTATGGTAAGTCCTTGAATGTCGATCTCATAACCCACGGCCAGCTTCACTATCGGATGATTGTCTGTCATCACGCTAACAATCCATATCTCCCGTAGTGACCCAGTCTCAGAGCCACCCACCTGAGCAGCTCGATGCCGACCCTACCAAGCCCACGCTTGTCGTCCTTGGTTCAGGTTGGGGAGCTACTTCATTCCTGAAATCCATCGACACCGACGAATTCAACGTTGTCGTCGTCTCCCCCAAAAACTACTTCCTCTTCACTCCTTTGCTCCCATCCGTCACCGTCGGCACTCTCGAGCCCAGAAGTATTATCCAGCCAACCAGGTACATCACCAGGCACAAGAAGAGAAAGGTTGCAGTCTATGAGGCCGAGGCACAGGAAGTTGACCCGACCAAGAAGACCGTCACCTTCCAGGGTGAGTGGATTTCAGCTCTCGATCTGAGTTCCTTAACTGAATACAGTCCCCCACAGACCAATCCGACATCAAAGGTGCGGCTGGCTCCGTCACCATCCCTTACGACTACCTTGTCTACGCCGTCGGCTGTGAGAACCAGACTTTCGGCATCAAGGGTGTCACGGAGCACGCTTGTTTCCTGAAGGAGCTCAGCGATGCCGACAAGATCAGGCAGAAGCTCATGGACTGTGAGTTTAGCTGGCGTACAGCTGTCATGGCCCAACTGACATATGTGTAGGCATTGAGACCGCCTCGTTCAAGAACCAGCCCGAGGAGGAGATCGACCGTCTCATGCACATGGTCGTCGTTGGTGGTGGACCAACCGGTGTTGAGTACGCCGGTGAACTGCACGACTTCTTGATCGTGAGTCATATATCGCTGTCAGGGTCAAGCTTTTTACTGATTGCGATCAACAACCGTAGGACGACTTGAAGAAGTGGTACCCCGAAGTCGCGAGCCGACTCCGTATCACCCTCATTGAGGCGCTCCCCAACGTCCTTCCCGCCTTCTCCAAGCAGCTCATCCAGTACACCGAGTCTACTTTCAAGGAGAACCAGATCGACGTTCTTACCCGTACCATGGTCAAGGACGTCAAGGAGTCTGCCGTGATTGTACAGGACGCCAACAAGGAGATCAAGGAGATCCCTTACGGTCTTCTTGTCTGGGCTACTGGTAACACCTCTCGACAAATCACCCGAGACCTCATGACCAAGCTCTCTCACTCGCAAACTCAACGACGAGGTCTTGTTGTCGACGACTACCTCTCGCTCCTCGGCGCAGAGGGCATCTACGCTATCGGTGACTGTACGGCTACTCAGTACGCCCCCACCGCCCAAGTCGCGAGCCAGCAGGGTATCTACCTCGCCGGCATCTTCGCCAAGATCGGCCAGAAGGAGAAACTGAAGAGGCAGCTTGCCGAGCTCCGTGCGCAACCATCAGCTGACCCAGCAGAGCTCGAGAACACCGTCAAGAAGCTCAACAGGGCTTCCAAGCTTACTCCGTTCCACTACTCGCACCAAGGATCTCTTGCGTGAGTGTCTGATCGACATGGCCGTGGTAGACACCTGACGTTGACCATATCTCTTACAGCTACATCGGTTCCGAGAAGGCTATTGCCGATCTCCCCTTGTTCAACGGCAACGTCGCTTCCGGTGGTGGTGCAGCGATGCTCTTCTGGCGATCCGCTTACATCGTGAGTACACATCGGGCTCATTTTCGACCAGCCATGCTGACCTGCTCACCCCCAACGCAGTCAACACTTTACTCGGTCAGGAACAGGACTCTTGTCTTGGCTGATTGGGCCAAGGTCAAGCTTTTCGGACGGTACGTGGAACTACTTGCTTCGGCTCAGAGCGACAGCTGACAATGTGGCATCGCAGTGATGTCTCGCGAGAGTAAACGGATGCTTCTCTAAGGTTACGGGTGTCCAGATTGTCGGCCAAAAATCATACCTACCGCATGCTCTGACGGAGTATTTTCGGACAGTTTCAATCTCCTATAGATGGTGTTTAATCTCATACATAACTGGCGAATGCCACTTGCTACAGGGAACGGGGACATGCATCAATATAGACGGCACTTGGCAATGCGAGCGCGAACAAGCAAGATTGACAAGGTCAGGCATATCCATCACACTGAAGCAGATGACTTTATATAGCGGTCTATTCTCTATAACGTGCAGGCCTACGCTTCGCCACCGTTCTCCTTCTTCTCGGCTGCCTTGTAGAGTTCTTTGTACTTGCCCGATTTCTCACAGAGGGATTTGAAGAGAGAGACATCTTTGCGCAACAGATTCTGAAGGTTTTGTGCCAAATTCATCAGCATATATTCTCTTCTTAAGCTAGCACTAGAGAGGAAACGAAGCTTACAATGGGCGTATCGAATTCCGCTACTTTGCCGTCGGACAGAACGAGTAGTCTGTCGTAATCGATAACCGAGGACAGACGGTGTGCTATAGTCAGTAATGTGGACGACTTGAACTCGGTTCGAATGGCCGATTGGATCGATTCGTCCGTTGCGAAATCCACCGAAGCAGTCGCTTCGTCCATGATCTGCGGACCAGAATCAAGTCAAAATGATCAGCTCAGCCACTTGGAGAGTAACGAGATGTATGTGAGGACTCACGATGAGGTTGGACCGCCGTAACAGTGCTCGTGCCATAGCAACAAGCTGTCTCTGCCCTTGGGAAAAGTTGTTGCCGCCAGCCGACACTTCCGTTGAGAGAGTAATAGTATGCTTGCCAGATCCGGCCCCAGCAGCTTGCGCGCCAGAGCTTGGTGTAGGTGCACCATCTTGCTCTGCCTCTGCACTAGCAGCGGCGGTAGCGGCCAGCTGACCTGAAGAAGGTACTCGGCTCGGTATCCGACTTGCGGAAGGCGACGCCTGGGGACCGAGGTTGACGCGAGCTAGGACATCGAGGAGTTCTTCATCCGTGTGCTCGCTGAACGGGTCCAGGTTCTCGCGAACTGTTCCAGAGAAGAGCACGGCGTCTGATCGTGGTAGGTCGTCGTCAGCCAACAAACTTTTCATGTTTCATGAGAACGGTAACCTACCTTGCGGGATGTAGGTGATGCGTGATCGCTGGATCATTAAAGATCAGCGCTGCCTTCGAATTGAAGAAGAATGAATGCACGCACCAAGTCGTCGACGCCAATCTTGGTGATATCCAGCCCATCGAGCCATATGCTGCCAGAGGCGGGATCTGAAAAGCGCAACAAGCTCATGGCCAACGTACTTTTCCCACTTCCCGTCCGCCCGATCAACCCGATCTTCTCTCCGGCCTTCACCTCGAAAGAGCCCTGGAAGACCGTTGGAAGATCAGGAGCGTACTTGATCTCGACGTCGCGAACGCTGAGGAAGCTGGACGAGCCGCTTCCGCCTGTCGAGGGCCAGTAGGCCGGCGGGCGGTTCGACGGGATGACAGCTTTCGGTTCTTGTGGAATGGAGAGGTACTCTTGTACTCTCTCTACCGAGTTGAAGTCCATCTCCAGTTGGCCCCAGAATCGCGATACCCAGTAACAAGCTTGCACGAACGATTGAGCAGAGGTGATGGCCATACCCGCTGATCCGGCTGGGATCGCCCCGCTCAAGGCGAAGATGGTGGTGCACACGACGGATATCGAGCCCAGAACGTCGAAGCGAAGGAGGAGCCAGCGATTCATCATCCAGTAGTAGTAATACGCCGAATGCGTCTTGTCGACCTGCTCGCAGAGCTGCTTCATGAAGCGCGCTTCGACGGAGAACGCTCGCACGGAGATGACTCCGTCGAGCAATTCGGCGAATCCAGAGAAGATGGGAGATTTCGACGTAGCTTCCAGTCGCCTCAAGCTTCTTCCCACTCTGAGGTACATCACAGAGTACTGGTAATAGAGATAACTGATGATCGCGGCGGGGACCAAGAACCAGGGGACGATGACAGCGACAACGACCACAGCGCTGATCAAGCTTGCCACGTAAATCACAACCGTACGCAACGCAGAGTTGAGAGAAGAGTCGATAGTCTCGATATCTCGCGAGAACCGATTGATGATTCGGCCGAGCGGAGTGACGTTGAAGAAGCGAACGGAAGCCCGCATCACTCGGTCCAGTAAACGATCGTGGATATTGATCGCAGCACGATACGAGCTCCAGGATCCTACGCCACTGAGCACAACGCTCAACAACGCTGAAGCTAGCACTATAGCAGTGTATCCGGTCAGATAGAAGATCGGATTCGTGTCGGCTGATGGTAGTCGAGGCAGTATACCCGTCGAAGAGACCACATCGGCCGCAGTAGTCAAATTGGTCGACAGTGAGACGGAGGTATGAAGGAAGTGCTGGTGCACGTCCATGCTGTGGTAATGATGTGTGTAGTCCACCATTGCCGGACGGAAGTAGGTGTACAAGGTCGTGGACTGAGTGGTATACGCTGCGCGTCATGGCGATCATCAGTTGAAGGCGACACCTACATCAGGATTCTGACTCACCCTCGCCCCACAGCTTCAGCCAATAGCGCTCGAATATACCAAAGACTTGACTGAGCACTATGTTCACGTCCATTAGCCCGAGACCTGCATGATAGGATGTCGGGCACTCACCTAAGATGATGGCGGTCCAGAACCAAGTGACATAGGTGGCGGCGTCGATGTAGAGCTTGTACGTCTGCCATTTGACATTTCCGATGGCTCGTTCCTCATCTACACGTACGCGGACAGGGTATCAGCAGTAGCAGTATTCGGCGACGTTGCTAATGGGTTGACATACCTTGTACGAGCTTTTTACCTGGGCCCTTCTTTTTCGGCTTCTTCTCCTCTTCCTCAACTGCTTCAACTTCTTCATCGACGTCTTCCTCATTGGTGATACTTTCTTCGGTCGCGACCACAGCCTCCTCAAGAGCGATCAGGCCATCGAGCTCGCCCTTGGCACGTAGTTCGTCCGGAGTACCCTGAGCGTCGATACGGCCATCAAGAATGCGGACGATGTACTTCGCTGAGGGCAGAAGCAATTCCACGTGATGGGAGACCAGTATCTATAAGGGTCCGTCGGTCAGCACGGATGATTTCCTCAAAGCACGAAGGAAACGTACGACTGTGCGCCCCTCCAAGATCGGCCCATTGAGACATTCATCCGTAAGATGCTTGGCGGTATGCGAATCCACCGCAGCGAGAGGGTCGTCGAGCAGGACATGTTGGGTATACGAGTACATGGCTCGAGCAAGCGCGACTCGTGCCTTTTGGCCGCCGCTCAATGACACCTACAGAAAGGTCAGTCATTGTCAGTTCTTCGGCAGAGGCCGAGACGCAGAAGACTCACTCCTTTAGCGCCAATCTCAGTTTGATCTCCATCTTCAAGCATGTCCAGATCGGGGTTTCTGCATCTCGATCAGCGCTGTCGACGTACATTGCACGAATGCACGATACTCACAAAGCGCACGCGGCTAACACCATCTCGTATCGTTTATCGTCGAACGCCTCGCCGAAAAGGATATTGTCTTTTATTGACTTTTGCTGCAACCAAGGCGTTTGCGCGGCATAGGCGACCGAGTTTCGCAAGCCAGTAGAGGGATCAATCTGCGTAGTGTTCTTCGGCAAGTAGCTCTGACCACTGAGAAGCTCCATCTCGCCCAGAAGGGCGGTGAGGATAGCAGTCTTGCCCGAGCCGGTCGGTCCTGTCACTACCGTTAGTTTTCCAATCGGGAAATCGACGTTCAAGTCCGACAAGGAAAAGAATGAGCTCTCTTCTGGGGTGTCGGAGTCTACGGCTGTCGTATCACTGCTCGGTTGCGGTGATGAAGGTGCAGCTAGTGCGGGTGCGTTTTTACCCTTGCTGGGCTGTTCGTCGGCAGCGGCGGGACCGCTCTGCTTGCCGGTGTTCCAGCGGAAAGATGCGTTCTCGAAAGCGACTTTGGTAGCCTCGCCATCATCGATGGCTGATGTGCGTTTGAGCGAGGACACCCAGTCCGGCACTAGAACGACCCTTCAGCGACAGAGACACAGTTTTGAAGAGGACCGACATACCCTCGTCTTCGTTCAAAAAATCTTCGATACGCTTGACAGAAACATGCGATTGCAACAGAATCACGACCTAGACGGTATAGTTGTCAGGGAAAGCATGAGCTGGAATCGTTCAAACGCTTACAAATACTGGAAGACCGTTGAGGGGCATACGTAACATGGTGAAAAGGGAGATCGCAGTGAACGCCACGGATACGGTCAGTTCACCCTTGGCGATGACAATGAAGCAGAAAAAGGCGACTAGGGTGACCAAGATGGGGGCAAGGGCCCACAGCAGAGAGAACCAGATGCCGTTGATGAGCGCTACGCAGACGAGTAGTCAGCACAAATCGTCATTCAACTTTGTGGACGTACATCGGACCATTTGCCTCATCTCATTTGCTCTAGCCTCGGCTGCCCTTCCTTTCCATTGTTCGACCCACGCGAAGAACTAAGCAATCGGTCAGAATGCAAAGATAGAGCTGTAAATCAGGATGCTGGAACTGACTTTGATAAACTGAGTGTTCTGTCAGCGACGTTTTGCGCAAGTCAGAGTCGAACTTACTTGTATCGCACCGATAAGCTCGTTCATCACCGCTATTCTCTTGTCCCTAGCTTTCAGTAAGTCTTGTGTAATCTATAATGATGTCAGCTTTAGCCGATTTCAGACGAGATGCCGCTCACTTTGACACTTCGCTTGGAGACCATTGAGTTGAGCGGGGTAGCCACAGCCAGAACGAACACTCCGGCAAATGCAGACCATCCAAGTAGACTGGAGAGATCAACGTCAGTGCTCGAGTTCCAGCAGCGATCGAGGGAAGGTTGCTCACTCATAAAGAAAGACGGAAGCGATCAGGATCTCAACCGGGTTCATGTATATCATGTAACCCATGGCGACTGTATTGCCAATGCGATTTGTGTCGCCTGCAAGTGGTAGGTAAGATGAGCACGAAGGTACACGACGGATGGAGTCGACCTAGACACACCTGCCATGAGATTGACGACTTTGCCAGAATCCGCATTGACTTTCTTCTCGGCCGGAGCACCATCTTTGCCCTTCTCCTTGTCATCGTCTTTCGCTCCGATGACGCCGGAGACGTCTTTCCTTCGAAGCGCTTTGTCATATACCGCAGCCTGAGTTTGGTCAGCACGACCTGTCTGCAGATGGAATCCGCAGAAAGGATAAACTTACTGTCAACTCCGCCTTGATGCGAACCGTAGCTCTGCGACTGTGCCAGAGATGCAGCAGATCTGAGATTGCCTGTGACCTTGTGTCAGTACCTGTTACTCGTCCAATCACGTTGCTGATGGAACTCACCTTGAGAGTAGAGGAAAGGAAGGCCAAGATGGCGTAGAGGTATGCTTTGGACATTGCTTCAGGCGACCGAGTCCCGATTCCGTCTCTGTATAGCAAACACTTCAGTCTCCCCCTGCCAATGCGATCTGACACTATGCACTCACAGGATATTCTTCAGGAAGTACGGTCCGGCGTAATTGAACAGAACAGAGACCAGAGTCAACCCCGCATCGATGGCGAGGTCGGTCCTATTGGCGACGAATAATCTCCAGAGTAACGAGCTGCTCCTGAGCTGATTGAACTTGTCGAAGACAACCGCAGTCTGCTGGGTCAGTGACATTGCTGGCAAGTCCTCGGGTTCGAGCTCCTTCGTATTGCCATACGTGATGAACGGGTTGATCCAGTTGAAGCTTAGCCACGAGAAAAGAGTCACCGAGTCGTCTTGAGCTACTACGGACTGCAATTGTGAGACGTTCAGCGCCACCCTATGACGCACCGTAGGCACAGTACTTACAAGTCGCGAGAGCGCTTTCGGAGACACCATGGTCAAGCTGCTCAGCACCGCCAGGATCACTGTGGTCAAAACGACGTTTCCAGCTTCGAGCGCTATTCTAGTGGTATTGGCCCATGCTGGCCAATCTCCGAGAATCGATCGTCGATACAAAGCGATGCCGATGTTGACTGCGGAAGCCGTCCAAAGGATAATGACAACGACGACAGCTGACCACGGTGGCGTCGTCAAAGGACGATGTACAGACTGGATAACCAGAGACAGCTGCGGGCAGACAGTCAGCTGAACGTAGTAACAGAATGCTTCACCGACTCGACAGCTCACCCAGACGACAACCATCCCGGCCGCAACGAGGACATCAATGACTGACACTCCATCACGATGGATAGCTCTAGTGAGACTCCACCCGAAGACGCCGGTCCATGCGGCCAGCCCTATCAAGGTCGAAGTAGTCACGACAGCCTGCTTCCATAGCGCAGGATTGTATCGCAGTTCTCTGGCTTTCTCCTCCGCCGATGGTGGCTCAGGCGGGACGAGGGATCGGATAGGGATAAAGTCCGATACGTAAGGCTGGACGAAGCGCTTGAGCGCATTGAACGGTGGGAGGGAGAAGAGCAGTGTGATGAGGAGGATCGAGAGGGAGGCGATGGTGCGGACGTGCGCGACGAGGTCTGGTGTGAGGTGCTACAAACATGTTGTTAGCCTGTGATCATGTTGCAGGCAGGAGCGGGCAGGGCATACCATGTTTACTTGTCGACAAGCGGTATCGTCCAACGTTGATAGATGCCCAAAATAGTACTGGCGGACCACGCCGAAATAAGAGGAAGTGAACCGTCACAAGCGCACAACAGCGCCGCTCGAAATCCGAGAGTCAATAGCCAGAGGGATCGTAGCGTTTTCGAGGCAAGCGGACGAAAGAAAGCCTCTCAATCTAATAAGATCAAAGGGACATAGAGATGTGAGAAATGTTGAAAGCAGATAACATACGCGTTCAAGAGCACATGGTGCCGAGGCAGCACATGGCGCGGGGCCGCGATCGGCACGTGACTTAGGCGGCCGAGGTGCCTATATATTCCAGCTTCTGTTCATACTCCGTGCCTATTTTCAGCTGGTCGTGCACTCGCAAAAGTTGACAGTTCGACGTCTCCTGGCTTTGCTCATCAATAAACGCTATCACCCGCTGCTAACAGTTCGAATCCCACACCAGCATCCCTCTTGTGCGCGATAGCTATAGATAGAAGCAGAGAGAATGTCGCAGGAATCAGAGAGAGAGCTCGCGCGGCTCTGGCGAGTATCACGGACAGCGCACGAGATGGCTCGGGATAGAGTATGTCGTTCTCCTACATCAGCTGGAAGACATGACGGGCATCGCGACTTCAAGCTGACCAATTATGCTTAGGGTTACGCAATCCACGAGAACGAGATTGATATCTCCTTCGACGACTTTCGGGCGTCTTACGGAGCCACAGGATCCGTAGAGTGAGTGTAGTCGTCCTTTGTTTTCGCTATCACTCTCGTCAGAGCACCGTTGGCCATGCTCGGGACAGACGGGATAGCAGTAGTCACACACGCCGATTGGAGTATGCTAATGTTATTGTTGCAGCCGCACAGCACTCCACTTTGACGCTATACACCAGGACGACGAGCGGGATAAGATCTATGTCTACTTTTGCGCCGAGAAGAACGTCAGCAAAGCGGCTATGAAGACGTGAGTGGGCTTGTACATCAAGTAACGATTCCGTTGGCGCCCCGATACAGCATCTGGACGCCTGTTCCCAACGCTGAGAGGTTTCGAGGAATGCGGATGGCTGACTCGTATTACTGCAGATTCATCGGATCAATGGACAAGATGAGCGCGAAGCGGGGCGTGATCATCTGGACAGAAAAGATGTCTCCAGCAGCGAGAAAGGTGTGTCTTTGTTCTTGCTTTCATGCCATAAGAACTGCTCCAGATCCGTTCTGTATTAAAGGTTGGCTATAAACAATGCTGACCGAGCTGGCTGTACGCTGCGACAGACCCTGCAAGAGATGCAATCCGAGTACACTTTAGAAGACTTCCCCGAGTCGGATTTGCTGGTCAACATCACCCGACATTTCCTCGTACCAAAACACCAGATCATGAAACCGGAGGAGAAGGCCGAACTCATCAAGCGATAGTAAGTCACTCCGCAATTCGCACCTTGCCTATTTCTTGCATCGTCCCCAGGCGCTGACGAGCGATGTTTTGTGCTGTACTTAGCCGACTGAAGGAGACGCAATTACCGCGGATCATGATCACCGACCCGGTGGCGCGGTACTACGGTCTGAAGCGAGGTCAGGTGATGAAGATTGAGCGGGCGAGTGAGACTGCGGGCAGGTGAGTGGGCTTCTGGCTGTTGGCTTTTAGCTTTATGCGCTGTTACTCCCAATTAGGGAGTTGGGCGTAGTGAATGGATGGGATCGCTGACAATTTGTTGAATATCAGATATATCACATATCGTATTTGCATGTGAGCGGAAGAGAAGGAGCGAGCGAGGAGGAACGGCGGAAACGGTCATTCATCCGTTCTCAGTTTGATCGTTTTGACTGCATGTACATCATCATATTGTTCTTTTGAATCAGCACAACCGTGTCGCATCCGCTCTGTGCGATCTGAAGACGAACCGGCTCTGACTCCGACCTTGACGCCGTACTGGCTATGCGCTCGCTGACATTTTGCACTCGATGTGTGATCTCGGTACTCGAAGCGCAATTCTCACTTTCATGCCTGGAACGTGGAACGTGGACAACAGCTTTTTACATCGATGCTACCCCTCCTCTCCCTCTGAAGACCTCTCTCGCGTCGTAGACCTCTACGCTGTCGGGCGGCAGTGGTGGCGCATGTCATCAGTCTAAGACTGAAGCTGATGCCCGCGCAGATACGTCCAAGTGATATGAAGTAAGGTATCATCAAGTCATATGCATGTAATGCTCTGTATCGTATTTTCAAGTCTATATCTAATGTCCACTGCTCAGCAGTCCTGCAATCCCGCAGGACTTAGAACCGTGCTTTTGATCCAGAGCGAAATTCAAGGTTCGTCCCCAAGTGCCCAAGTGCCCAAGTACCCAAGTGCCCCGTCCCCCATCCCCCGTACCCTATGAAATTGAGATTGATATCGACTGCCAACTGCTTCGGCCCTCTTTGCCCGAATTCGGAACCCTCTTCAGCTCTTCAGCTCGCTCTCTCGCTAGCTGGACGACTCGTCGTCCCGTTTCTCTGGTTCCTCCGCGCCGTCATCCGCCCTATCGGGTGACTGAGCAATGGCCGTCACAGCACCCCCTGGGGCGCTGCTTGTCGTGCTGGCGATGTGCGCTTGGGGTTTGCGTCGGATCGCTTTGTCGTCTCGTTGCTTGCGCATCCATGCGCCCTGTATCGACAATGATATTAGCCCTGAGAACGAATGATATTCAGGAGAGATGTGTGAGACTGGGACAAGATGATTTGGTGCGTAAGGTGTACGAGCCAGAATGCCCGTACTAATTACGATCATCTCGCATGGCATTCCATCATATGGAATGCCAGACCAATCAAGACAGCACTCACGTCCTTCGGTCGCCTCTTCTTCGCCCACGACTCTTCTAATGCCCTCTGCTCAGCCATCCGCCTCTCTCTCGCCTGCGCGTCCGTGAGGTCAAACACCGGTCCGCCGAACTTGAACGCCCCTGCGGCCGGTGCCGATTGGTGCTCGACTGGTATTGACAAGTCGGCCAGTTGGTCGGGCGGCGGTTCCTGGTAGCCTATTCCTGCTAAGGCCGAGAAGAATACCAGGGTGCAGCTGGAGAAACGCCATAAGTCAGCTTATTTGACCTGTGCACTTCTAGGGCTTGTATGGATGTAGATGAAGGACGACAGTGACATACCTGAAAAAGACGAATAAGAAGGGGAGGTTGCCCCTCCGCGCCGCGCGCATGAAGCGCGCAGCGATAGCCCTGCCTATTCTCTGCGGGGTCAAGTTGGCCAGCCCGCCTCCGCCTGCTCCGGGCGACGGCAGATGCTCAGACGTCGATCTGGCCAGAGACATGGACACGCTCAGAGGACCCCTGTCGCCATTCGTACTGCCGTTAGGGTATTGCTCGGCATGGTCGAAAGTCGCTTTGGTGGGTGAGGGGGAAGGTGATCGTTGGGATAATCCTAGCCCGTAGCCGGATGTCGAAGTGGATGCTGAAGCCGACCCCGAAGCGCCAGGTTGCCCGCCGTTCTCCGCGGAAACGTAGGACGAGGCGATACGTTTATGCGATTGTGACTGGGAAGGAGGGGAGGCAGCTTGCGTGTAGAGCTGGGATGAGGACATGTTGCGTGGGTTTATGCCGCACAGCAAAAAGACTTCGCGACGAGTACCGTCGTCGCGAGAGATGCCGTTGTCGCGAGAGTGGTGCGATGTGCTGGCGCTATCCGAATGGGACCGGATAGAAGGGTGTGTCGAGCTCTTTAAAGCTATGGCTTGGATGTCCGAGGTGGAAAACGTGGACGAGGCGAGGTAAAGACGTGTTGTCTCGGGGGTCAGAGCGATCCGCAGCCCGAGCGGTGAGTAGCGAGATGATCCAGCACTCGGATCTCAGTCCAGCTGGAGACTATCGCGCTGAAGCTGCTGATATATCGTTTTCGTGATCTAGATGCTGTGTAGTGTTGGAAGCAAGAACTCGAGTGATCAATAACAATGATGTAGGATGAGTTTTCGACTTGAGTAGAGTACTTGGTAGTGTAGTAGTGCAGTTGACTGATATCGAATTCAGGGTCTCCCCTCTAAATAGCTGCTAAGCTTCGCAGCAGGTATACAAAGACGCGTACTACACTTGGTAATGCTGTTGCTAGTTGCTAATACACACTGCACATGTCTAACGTGAGCAGCTAGAGCATAAACCTAGTTGCAATTGACTTCTTATTCGCTTCGCAATGGCAATAGGGATAAGGACAACACCGGTCATTCATGCGTTACATTACACGTCGAAACACCTGTGGACTGCTCACTTGCACACGACAGCGAGCAAAGCATCGTACATAGCATATATACACCTCGCTAATACTATATAATATCGCAAATATTGTCCGTTCATCCGCATTCACGTCCCACATCTCACATTCTCACCACGAGGCCGCTACGAGAATTCTAAAACTGAAAAGAATGTGAGAGAGGGATCGTGATAATTTCTATGTCCCGTTGTCCATGATTATCTACTAGATATCCTTCGCGCAGACATCTATATCGCTCATGCTTGAGGTCTACGCGGCAGCGCACGCGGTACCATTGGCGACGAAGCCAGACTTGCAGGTGTACACTGCGTCACACTTATCAGCTCCGGTAATCTATAGCTTCATCGTCTTCTGGACTCACCAGCACAAACACCCAACCCGCAGCCGACCGACATGGCATGCGGGATCTGGGTACAGTCGGCGCCAGCGCCGGAGGAAGCGCATCCACCGCATGCTTCGAGGTCGTTCTCCCAGTCCACACACTCCCATTGCCATTCGCCGCCAGAAGCCGTGCCGACGGTACTGCACAAGGGTCTATCAGCAAAGACGCCTAAATTTCGAGTGTGCTCTAACTCACCAAGCGTGGAGGTTGTTGGGGCAGTATGTCGCGTCGACGTCGGTTCGGGGGAACAGCGCGATCTGCTGACGAGTCTTGAGGTTGCGCTTGTGGGCTGAAGGGCAAGGTGTCAGCTTATCGAGCTCTGACAGCGCTTACGTTCTACTTACTTCGGCTGTTACTGGATCCTTGAGATGGGGTGCTGCTGGAACCGCAGCATTCTGCGCCGGCGAAGACGCGATCAGCAAGGCTATTTCGCATCTCACAATCACAATCCAGGTTCACCGGTACTCACGCTTGCTGTTGTCCCAATTATCGCAGTCGGGCTCAGGGGACCTCGAAGTGAGCGGCTTGCACTTCTCCTGGGTCTTGTGCCAGAACCAGTCTGGATTCACAACTCAGCGCATGTTCATGTGCATACAAAAGCTACTACTTACCGGTAGGGCAAGTGACGCCGCTTGGGCAAGAGCCCTTGGGCGGGCTGGAACTCCAAGAGTTGTCGCAGCACGAGCTGGAGCGCTCGTGGTACCATTGACTGCTGCTGCAACCGCCGGTGTTGGCGGTGCATTTCTTGCTGTCGGAGCCGAACGAGTATCCTGCAAATTGGTACAGCCATCAGCTACAAGGAATCAAAGGACACAAGTGTTGCACGCACCTTCACCGCAGTCACAGGTGGACACTTCGGTCTCGGGGATGCAGCTAATAGCTTTACGTCAGCGTCGCGTACCAGTGAGGCGGATACGGTACTCTACTCACCATTTAGCGGTCTTGTGCTCGCTCCAGCCGATGGGACAAGTGAGGCCGCTCGAGACGCTGATGCGTTATGGATGATCAGCCCGACTTGCTAATGGGCTAGAAGGCGAGCGTTGTTACTTACGAAGTACGAGTCGAGGACGAGCAGCAGATGGCGCTACCTTGGTACTCGGACAGGAAGCTGCCGGAGCTAGAACACTGGTTCTTCACGGAACTACTGGCTTTAGAGGAGACGGAGGAGGAGCAGCCCCAGTTGGTCTTTGTGCCGATGGACAGGGAGAGGCCGTTGGCCGAGACGAACGTGGCGAGCGTGAGGAGGGCAAGGATCGAGCAGCGCGAAAGCATTTTGGCGGGTGGGTGGATGTGGGTGTGGTTGGGGTGTGACTGGGGAGGGTAAGAACGCGGCGATTGTCGCTCAACGTGGTTTTACGGGTGATGGGCAGTGGACCGCCAAGATGACGAGCAATCAAAGAGGGTGGATGGGTTGCGGCCGTGGCTGCAGGGGTAGATGATTGATGGGTAGACGAAGATGGAACAGTGGACAGTGGATTGAGTGAGAGTTGAGTATAAAGGAGTGGACAGTCTGTAAGTGAGAACGATGGGGATGGTGGGAAGAGATGTTTGTCCTTCAACAAGAAGAGATGCGATGGGGCTTATAACAAAGGAATTTCTGATGATGGCAGCTATACTGCGATGCAGCTGCATCACAATACTCGTGCGCCTCCGACTATCCTTTACGACGGAGCAAGGTTGAAGGACCGGGCTGCGATCAACAATCAACAATCAACGACCAAAGCGCAGAGCGCAGAACGCTTAGTCTCACTCTGCGACGCATGCGATGCGATGCGGTGCGCTCATCACTATCTAGAGATGGCGTCGTTCCCACGCTGACGGGAGCAGCGGAGAAGCGAGCAGCGAAGCCGCAGCCCTGGCCAAGCTGATGAAAGGAGTACAGGGTCGTCGAATCGCTCAACGCGGGACACAATGTGAATCACGGCGGTCAGAGTCTGAGCGCTGAGCGCTCTGCGTCAGTGTGCTGCACACAACAACAATGAATGTGTCGTCCAACATGTCCGCTCGGCTTGCTCGCTTCAACTGGCCACACATGAAACGGTGTCCTCTTTGCTGACGAGTACGCGTACACCGGACTCAGTGTTCTTCACAGGCAGTATTCCAGTGATACAGTAATCCAGCAATCACTGCATTGTTCTTGCGCTGCTGCGTGCCCAGTTTATTCGATCACGAAAGTGAGCGGTACATAAGGATTTGTTCGAGCGCGTTTCAACGACTACGCTCAGATCATTTTTGATCATTCTGATCGCCATTGATCATCATTTCCATTGTAAGGTTGAAAGATGGCACCGCCTCCTTTCCCTAGGGTATGATGCGAGTGATCGGTCGCTCTTATGGCGCCACATCGCTCTCAAGGCTCCGAGACATACAGATGTTCAGGCCCAGGTCATCGAGGCTACGCTGAAACGCCCATGTCCCATTCGGCTGTACTGTAGAACAACCAAGTCATCCTCAAGCCGTTTGTGGTGTTTCCAATTGTCTCGCGGCAGAATGTCTCGGCAGCTTCCAGTCGATCGCATAGCGCGCGAGATGAGAGCTGGCGAGGATGCTCCGAGACACGGGACGAGTATCTGGATTCATTTCGAGCGGGAAGGGTATCACTCTGCGACAATGTAAGTATGGTGATGAATAGCCTCCTATTGCCTATTGCCTATTGTCTTTGAAACGCGTTCATTCTATCTCCCTTTCGAATCACGTGGCAGAATAGGTGGTCCTAGACGGAATCAAATGTATCTTTTGCTTGTTGACTTGTGCGTGTATATTGCCACGTGTAGTGCTGTTCGCCGCTGTATCACTTCGAGATTGCTTACATCTTGAACGACGCATGATACAAAGATATACTTTCTATAACCACTTGATAACCACTTGCTATCATTTGCGGCTCATCATGCCCGCCAAACACGACATCAACGTACGTATCCCCAATCCTCTCACCGTGCTCTACTGCCCTAGAAGAGAATCTCCGCTGATGTTCGCTCGCTTGGCTGTAAACAGAAAGTCGGGGTGGAGAGTTCAGACTTTCCTATATTGTACGTTTGCTTTGCTGTAGCCATTCACGCGTGGATGCTGACCCCGATGCTATCGCAGATGCGAAACATGTACATCAGCTTCTTCATTTCTTCAGCAATCTGAGCGAACGAGGCTAATCTCTCCCCTTTTCGTTATCAGGTCTCGGCCCAAACCCATATGTCCGGATGGTACGTTCTTTCCTCTATCAAAGCGTTGTTGGACGCAGCGGACGCAGCGTTAACGAGTGTGTTTCACAGAGCAAGCAAGAATTCGGACACGAGTGCAAGATCTGTAACCGGCCTTTCACGGTGTTCCGCTGGAACCCCGGAGCCGGAATGCGATTCAAGAAGACTGAAGTGTGCACTACCTGCGCGAAGATCAAGGGCGTCTGTCAGACCTGTCTCTTGGACCTGTAAGCCTTTGATATCGCACTTTTGGCTTTGATACTCTACTGACCGTTGTGCTCTGACGACAGCGAGTTCGGGCTGCCTGTGCAGGTCAGAGACGCGGCGTTGGGCAGGAAGAACGCGGCGCCCACTTCGGATATCAACAAGCGTGAGTCCGCTCACCAAGCAAAAGCAAAGACATAGTAGGGCTCACTGTACTCTGAACACAGAATACTACATCCAGAACCTCGAAGCACAGGTAAGTCTCTCCCACAAAAGCCATTTGGCCAATCATCAATGTTATATCCCTTGCAGATGGCCGAGTCGGCGGACGGTCTTGCCTTCGACTCTGAAGTGGCCAACCGAGCAGGTCGCGAGATGCTCAAGAACCTCGCCAGGACGGACCCCCATTACAAGCGGAATCGACCGCATATCTGTAGTTTCTTCGTCAAGGGAGATTGTAAGCGTGGAGCAGAGTGTCCGTTCAGGTGAGTTGAGCTCCGACTCTTCGGTTGGGAGTAAGACTTTCTTTTGGCCGTGTTGGGCAGTGAAGTGTGTATGGGCGGAGCTGACTGCGTTTCGTCCGTTCCAGACACGAAGTACCAGAAGAGAATGGGATGCAGAAGCAAAACATGGTCGACCGGTATTACGGTCGTAATGACCCAGTAGCGAAGAAAATTCTCCGGGAACAAGCCGAAAGCAAAGGAATGAAGGCGCCAGAGGACAAGTCTATCGTGGGTTCGGGATTCTATGCGATAACGAGCCAGAACCCAGTGTTTGATTGTGTGTACTGACGCGTCCCCTGCTTCTCAGACCACCCTCTTATTCCTTGGCTTGCCCGAAACCACCGATGCGGAAGTCCGAGCGTCATTAGCCGGCGCATGTCCCTTCATCCAGCAAAAGGATATACGGAATCTGACCATTGTGGAAGCCAGTCGTAAGTCCTGATTCGGTACACTGCTGTTGATGTCACTCAATATGCTGATCATTGTGTAATAGACTGCGCATTCGTCAACTTTGGACAAAGATCAATGGCGGAACGCGTCTCAGAGGCATTATCAGCCCAAAGCGGGATCGAGGTCGGCGGGAAAAAGGCGAAAGTGGTGTGGGGAAGAGCGAGACCGCAGAAGGGCAAGGCGGCGGCGTCAGCATCTTCATCAGCGCAAGCGGCCGAGTCAAGTGGTTCGGCAGCAGAAGCGACGGAGACTGCCTCATAGTACCGACTTTGCGAGTTCAGGAGCATAATATGTACGTTGACTATGCATGTAAGATAAAGATACAATCCTGCTACATTTAGTAATCGCGTGGCAAACCTCGTCAATTGATAATCGAGCGTATTCGAAGGCTGAGTGACGTCGAGCCCGGTGGCGAGATCCTTTCATGATGAAAACAGAACAAAGACTTGCTGATCGCACGAATACGTTTGAGTAACGGGTTCCTTGCGGAAACCAAGCAGCGTCTGATTGCTGAGAATGGACGTTTGCGTGAACAGCTGTCACAGACGTATATCTGAGCATCATCTGCAACCGTTGTGTGTTTTTTTGTCGAAAATGGAGGGTGGGGGTGGCTTAGGGCGTGATAGATATGACAATCATTGATATCAACGTGTATCTCATATGATGCTCGTCACACAAAGAAACATCCTGATCGGTACGATGATGTGCCTCAGAGGCAAGTGCGTTTGGTCGATGACATCGCCAGGCATACTGTAGGCCCTGGCCTCCTGCGTGTATGCGCAGACCGGTGTGGCGCGCTTCTCGGCAGCAGCGCGGCTCTCCTTGGTTCCGCAAAGGAGGACCCGACTCGAGATATCCAATGCGGCGTACAAAAGACGAACGACCAAGTCCGACTAGCCGATGCTCCGCATATTGCCGCGACAGCGAACACGGCAAGTATGCAGACTCTGTATAACCTATAAAAAAACCCAGCCCCTTTCACTCTACATGACTCTTCCATCTTCTTCGCGTATAAGCCACACTGTTCAATGGTCCAGACACGCTCATCACTATATCCGCCACCTTCTGAGACCGGGATGTCACGTGAAGACGCCTCGAGCTTGCCAGCTTACGTAGAAGGCACGTATGACCCCTTCGTAAGTCAGCGGGTCACGGATCCTAGCCCCATAAAGTCTCGCTGATTCCTGCCGCTCGGCAACTGTACTCCGCATTCTCTGTGTCAACAGTATGACCAAGCAGCCTTCCAACCTGCCTGGCCAACAGATATCGACCCTGATCTGCAGCGTTCACTCGATGAATGGGCAAACGGCTCCGCCGTGGACTCGTGTTATCCAACATACCCTTTGGACGAAGCTTACAGCCAGCCCTGCGGGATCACTGATGCTCCATCTGCGACAATTGATCCCTCAGCCGACGCCACCAACCAGATGTTCTGGAGTGATCATGTCGAACCTCGGAGCCACTATCTCCCAGCGCTAGGACTAGTTGCTCCGTTCACCTGTACTCAAGTCAACGCAACTTCAGACGCCTTGCCTTTGCCCAGTGGCACCGTTGAGTTGCCTCCCACTGATGACCACAGAAATATCACAACCCCGGGTCTCAGCTCGAGCGCCTTTCCGCTCACAGGAGACACCAATGACGGCTCTGATGTTGGGGACACGAGGCGCCGTTCTCCAGTACCCGTGAAACCGCACACACATATAAAACGACCTCGAAGGTCGCCTAGACACCCAGATGATGAGTGGGATCATAGCCTTCAGGGTCTCCCAAGAAGGCAGGCACAGAGTGAGTCGCGGCCGTCGCTACGCCTCGTATGCCTCGTACTGTAGTGCAATCAGACTGACCCCCTGGCAGTACGTACCGCGCAGCGAGCTGGCAGGCGGCGTGAAGAGAACAAAATGAAAACCCTCCAGAGAAAAGTGGCGACTCTTACGGACCAAGTGACGACTCTCACGGACCAAGTGACGACTCTCACGGGGCAGTCGAGAACTCTCAGAGCCCAGTGGTTAACCGCCGAGAGCAAGGCCGCGATTTTGAGAATTGAGTGCGATGGGTACATTCAGATTTTATCGGCACGTCGTACTACGTCCACCGCGCCTAGTCATACCTAGTACCACTTCTCCTGTAGGAGATCCGTTTGAGTATGGCGCCGAATCGTGCAAAGGGAGTGGATGACGAAAGGCTCTGCTGTCGCTTACAACAACGTCGATTAGTTTTCCGTATCGGAGGTGAAGCATATGCAGACGAAGTAGCAAAGATTGCCACCGCCACACAACTGTCCACTGTATTGATTTTCACAGTGCGCACCATGAGTGGCAACGCAAGCCGTGACCGAACATACCCTCCTTTACTCTGCGCACAATGCTCATGTCCATGACGTTGGTCTTGCACTTTGGAAGCCAGCAAGTCCGCACCAGTGATAATTGACGATAACGAACGTGTCTCTCCTTGTCCTGCCCAACCTCCCATCATGTCAGAGACCTCGGAAATGGATACCCAACATTAGTACTGTACTCCATTAGATAGTCTTATCGTATAAAGTAGAACATCTGTCACGTTGACCTTTCTCTTCTCGTCACAAACAATTCGTGTGATTGGCTATCCATGGATACTACTCCTCTTGCTATTACGAACCCAGCTCCACGCAAGGACTAGTCATATAACGAGTGAGCACGGTCCTGACAATAGACAAATGTGGCGGCACTCCTTCTTTTTCCAGCAGGTTGACACTGTACGTCATATCATCGAAAAGGAGCGCATGGCTTGATCCTTTCAATGTAATCAAGTCGTTCCCTTCAATGTCCTGTCCCAGAATCCGACTGTATATCAGACAGGACGCATGCGGTCATCTCGAGCGCGCGCATCATATATAACCAGCAGGCTACTCAGGACGGGCCCTTTCTTTCAACTCTCTCCCACCTTCTTTCACACACATTTTCACTGAGCCACACCAAACGCAATCATCATGGACCAATCATACTCGCAGCCACCCTCCTCTTCTTCCAATGATGGAACGGACACTCAAGGCATCTCGGGCTTTGTTACTGGTGCCTATGGCACGTATGGGCGCTCTGTGAGTCAGCCTTGTCTGAGGATAGTCACGCTAACCGCCTCACATCACATTCATCCCGCGCTCTCCTCATTAGCAGCATCAAAGACCAACCTTCCAGTCCGCTCCGCCAAATCAAAGCGATACCCAACCACAACCCATAGCCGCCGCCTGGTCAAACGCCTCGCCTTCCGAGTCGTGGCCCCCAACAGGGTATATGGGAGAAGCTCATCACCATACCGTGGGGGGATTTAATGCTACATCTGGAAGAACCTCCGTTTCGCCTCACTTTAACAGCTCCAATGAGTGGGACAGTGCTCCACTTGCAGACGGTCTTTACGATCCAATGAACGATCCAATGACACTGCCGCAACCCTCACTGATGCTACCAGCTTCGTCGTATACACGCAGTCCCGCCAGCACTTTTGCAGCTGCCTCCCCCGTGCCCAGTATCGCCATTCACCCCCCTGCCACTGACGATTGCGGATACGAAACGGACGCAAGCTGGATCTCCGGATCGAGCGTGCTTTCCTCGACGGGCTATCCCAATGAGGCGTCAGACTCGAAGAACACTGATGAGCCCAATCGAACATCGGGCTCCGGGTCCAAACGTAGAGGACGACCTCCAATCACAAACGAGAAATCAGGTTCTACCACTAAGTGTTCCCCCAAGAGAAGGGAACAATGTGAGTTGCTGCGATTCGGCTGCCCTTGACTGTGACATCGTGCAAGCAATAATGTTTAACTGCTGGTGTTTTTGTGGTAGTACGCGCGGCAACGACAAGATTCAACGAGAAGAAAACCAAGGAGATGAAGGATCTCAAGGAACGAGTGGCGACCCTCACCGAGAAGGGGGTTGAGAAGGACGACCTCATCCGACGGTTATCGGCACGGCTTGCGAAGTGTGACCCGTCTTGGAAAACCTCACGAGATTGCACCGAACAAAACCCGACTCCGTCTGACATTTAATCGTGGAGAAAGCCCGGTGGCGAATGGATGATGTGCTTTATCGGGGGTTAGAGAATCCTTTGTGTCAAAGTCGTAGCGTACAGTATGCAGACGAGGTTGCAGATATGTGCAGGTTGCAGATTGTGCCACCGCCACACTTGCAATGATTCTTGCACCGGCTTACTTTAGCGCGCTACTGTAAAGTATGAGTGGCAACGCAAGCTATGACCGTGCTTGTACTCTCTAGTACCGCGAACACCAAATCGTGAAGACGGGACTTCTTGCATGTTGCAAGTCCGCGCAAGCGAGAAACGACGATAGCGACTGTGACCCTCCTCGACTAGTCCATCCTTTCGTTATGACGAGGTATTTCGGTTTAAAACCAATGAGCAGTGGAAGCGTAGTAAGCGAGAAGGCGGCAGAGGCTGAATGCAACAGCTTTCGAACCTTCCTTTGTTGACAAGAGACAAACCGCTCGAGCACCGCCTCTAACGTCGAGTTATGGCTCTATATAAAGCTGCTTAGAGTCCAACACAACTTCGCACCAATTGTCATTCTCCTCAAGCAATCATACACTTTGCCACAAGCCAGTGAATTCCTGAAGCACATACACTTGATCGCACGTAGTCCAAGTAGTCTCCAGGATGTCAAGCGTGAGTCAGAATGAATAGAACAGGTAATACAACAATGATGCTGCGTCTTGACTCTGATGCCTACTGCAATAGAACTCCAAGTCCGCTGCGGACTCGTCCGACGGCTATCCGAGCCACGAAGGCGGTAACAAGACGACTGAAGCGAACTGGAACTGGGACTGGGACAACTTCGTCATAGGCGAGCAGTATCCCCACCATCCCAGATTGTCTGTATTGAGTCAGAAATTATCATCCTTTGGTGGTCAAAGGACAATGCAGGACGTGCACCAAAACCTTGGCCACTCGGGTCCAGGGTGCAAACCTCCCTTCCTTTTGGGTACCGGCAGATTGTCAGTGACTACTGAGGGGTACAGCGGCTCGTCACAAGCTGTGCTACCAGGCTTGCTCCTATTCGTACAAATGCCTGATCAATTCGCAGTCGGTAAGTGGTTCAAGTCTCCCTGTACACACACCTCAATCAAGTTCTGTCTTAGCATCCGCGGTATAATGCCAACCTGGCTTGCGCTGCTCCATGGGCAAGGCTGCCTCGCGCATGGATGCAAGGTTCTGACATGATGATCATCTCTTAGCCGGGAAGCGTGGCCAGACACAAGGCAGCGACGTCCAGCCTGAGCGAGGCTCAAACGTGCTGACAGCCACAGATGCTGAGTTTGAAACAGCCGTTGCCGATTTCGATTCAGCTGCCGCCAACTATCGGGCATCTAAAGACGGCGGAAGCCAGACTCATCCGTCCTCTGGCAGTCAAGTCGACCCAACACGTTGCAGCAACGTCCAGGCCGAGCGAGGCTCAAACGAAACCCTGCTGACAGCCATGGATGCTGATGTTGAAACAGCCGTTGCCAACTATGTGGCATCTGGAGGCGGCGGAAGCCAGACTCATCCGTCCCCGGTGAGTCAGGTCGATTCACGAGAAGGATTTCACAACGACTCTGGCTTCAGTACTACTTCAAGCGGTGCGGATATGCTTCCGGGGGCAGAGTTCTAAGAGCTGTTTTCAGTCGGAAGCCTTACCGTTACTTCCAGTGCGTGCGGAGACAGCCTAGGAGGGAAATGAAGTGGCAGCTGAACAGGACCCCGAAGCCACTCTTGATGACGAGTCTACAGCGGGCAGCAGCAGATGCCCGCGAGTAAGTCTTAAGGATGGACATATGGGAAGCTGAGTGGTCGGTAGTGATTGTGATCGTCGTTTATGCAGGATGTGCCACACACCTCACGCTGCACTGTACATGTAGTAGAACCGCTGATGTGCAGTTCTGCGAGCATGTCTGCATCGGCTCTGCACAGACATCACCAAGGTTTTGTCCGACCATTGCCAAACGTATCCCTCGTCTTGGAGGTCACTACAGTACTATTTTTCCTTTGCAGAGCAATTGTACTGCTCTTTGCTCACAATTCATGGCCCGCCTCTTCTAAGCACCCCTACTGCATGTCCGTTGAAGTGGCAAGCGGCGAGCTACCTTGTCTACCTTTGTGTGGTCCTACCTTATATCATCAAGCGGACTTCCATCTAGAAGCAACAACGCGGTTCTACAAATGCCAAAGGAGGGCTACAATTTATGTACGCTTTGCCAAATGCACTGCTTTCTCGCTATTTCTGTTCATATGCAGTTTGCGGCACACTCAACCTCGCGCAATTGTTCATTATCATTATCATTATCATTATCGTTCCGAAACATAGCATCGGCTCATACAGCTGCTAACCCCCTGCTACCACCTCTGCCACACGCGAGCGAAGTTATTCCAACATCTTGAGCTACCAGCGCACTGCTGTAGACAGCAAGTCCTCTTACTAGATTTCAGAAATGTCAGACGTGAGTGAACAATGGAGGAGAGTGGATTGACCAGCATGATTTATGATTTCGGCCTACTACCGCAGACCTCCAAGTTCCAGTCAACCATGGATACGTGCAGCGGTCGATCACGCGAGCAAAGCTGCAACGCGTCGGCTTCCGCGTACCCTGACTGGCTCCGCGCGATTCTGAACGGCGAGTGTTCTGAAGCTGCCGAAGTCTCGAGCGCAGGTTCGCCTCAAGCGAGCCAGACTGATCTGCCCTCTGCCGACGAGGTCAATGCTCGAAGTTTACCTGATGACCAAACTTCTTTCGATCCGAGTTCTGCGTATATCCCTGCTAACGGAGTCAACGCGCGAAGGCTACCTGATGACGAAACTTCTTTGTATCCAAGTTCTTCGGATGTTTTTGCCGACGAAGTCAACGCTCGAAGGCTACCCGATGAAGAGATCTTTTTCGCCTCAAGTCCTGCGCATAGCAGGTGGCAAGACTACGAAGCAGCAGTTCTCGAAAGCAAAAACATTCCAGTGCTGCCGTGCTCTTATGGTACTGACAAACTGTGGCACGGGAGATACCCTATCAAATGGATGCACACGCGTTCTAACGCGGAAAGGACCAAGCGTGAGTCGCCACGGTGCACTGATTGGTGCAGTACGAGAACCTCGGACCTCTCCGTGGCGATATTCGCCGCGGTCAGAGGTAACGAATCACGCATTTTGGCTGACTTCATGGCCTCCAGAAAGGCGCGAGGTGCAACAGCGTCGGCTCAGAAGGGAAGCGAAGAGGCTAGCTGAAGCTCAATCCCAAGCTGGAGAAGAGGATGCATCCGAGCACACTGGGGCCTAGAGACCCTTAAGCATGCATGAGTTCTGCTCGGCCATTTCGTCAGCGAATAAAAATCAGGCAGGACTGTTCATATGCTGTTCGTGAGATGCATGACAGTGCTCATCGTGAAGACTAAAGCGGCGATTCGCTTGTTGATTGATCGCTCATTGCTCGCCTTCCCTGGTCACCTCGATATCGACAGGCACCTCCTCTCTCCCGCCTTTCCTCAGTCTGACCACGGCGCTCCAAGTGCCCAGCTCCTTCATCCTTGCTCCGGCCTCCTCGCTAATCCAGACCACTTCCGCTTCACTCGAGACCAGTCCAAATTCCGTCGCCAAGCGCTCCTGGATATCGGACAATGTCAACGAACCGTGTAAAGCTGGGTAATCGGGTGATGTCGTTCTTCGTGGGAAGACGAGCGTGGAAGGCAGTAAATGTAAGGTGTCCAGTAGGTCTTGTGGAGTTGGCGTGACTTCTACTGGCGCTGCGCGCTGTTGGATCGGTTGGCCGTTCGGAGCTTCGATTTGCAGATCATGTCGCATCGCCCGGTCCGCGTCCTGCTCGTCGTCAACACAAGAACCAGATGACGTACACTTGACTATATGCAGAGCAGCCACGACTCACGGTTGCACGATACACCTGCCTCTGACTGTTGTCTTTGAAAGGCACGAATCGGGCTTGGCGAGCTGGCACCAGATCATTCCTGGCTCGGCCGGGTGCGACGAATAGTCGGTCGACTAGCAACGATAACCTGTCAGCCTGTCGCGCTGAGCGATTCATTATATGATGATCACTCACACGTTCGTCCTAGTCCCGGAACATCCTGTAAGAGCTCCACAAACGTCTCACGCCGGGCTAACCTGCTAGTCGTTGTCTGCGGTGAACAGGTGAACACGATGAAATGAGCTCAGATGCACTTTCTCTCTAGGCAGCGGTCCACATACCAAGAAGCATCGATACGAAGCCACAGCTGGTCTAGCAGCAATTCTTGAGCTTGACGCGAGCATTTTTCGAGTGTCGTTTAGGCCGAGTGATATATGTGATAGCAAGCTTTGAAGGTAGTCGGTAGTCTGTGAAAGGTGTACGAGTGGAAAACAGCCAAATATCTCGTTTCTTTCTTTCGTAGCCACCAGTCACGTGACTGCACTTGAGAGAGTCAAAAGTTGTGAAGTCAAGTCCGTCGCTGCATTCGAATGATATTGCATCTTACACTTGCCATTGCATACCGCAACCAACGTCGACAATACATCATGGACAAAGGCGCAGCAAGGAGCAGAAAGCGAGCTGCACAAGCAACTCAAGGCTCTACTGCAGCCACCGCGTCCGGCTCATCTTCCAGCGCAAAACCTTCGAGGGATGACGGACCTTCTGATTCCAAAACAGGAGGACAGTCAGAAAAACCTGCTCGTCCGTTCCGGAAACCCAAGGTCAGACCAGGAGAACAATCCACCGACCCGGCGCTATACAAGCCCAAAGCGATCCGGACTTCGGCTGCGTTAATATACTCGGCTAATCCATTCCCCCTTCCTCCGCCCAAAGATACTTTGGCATCGGTCCGCAGAGTCGACTTGACCGGGAGCGGAGCAACGGATGTCTCGTGGTTGGAAGGTACGGGCGTGACGTGGTTGAGCTTGGCTGGGTGTCGGATCACGGAAGGATGGGAGGCAGTCGGTTCTTTGCAAGAGCTTAGCGGTGAGTGTTCATCTCCATTGATCCAGGGCGGGAGCTGATCGACTTGCAGTGCTGAACATCAGCGGATGCGGTTTGAAGTCGCTGCCATCGAGCCTTGGACGCCTCACGAATCTGAAGGCGATCGTCGCAATGAACAACGAGTGGACCCAGCTCGACAGCCAGGTCGTTTCGTCGTGGGCAGAGCTGAACTCTCTCAGTACGTGTATCCCTGTTATATCATCGGATTACCGGATGGGACTGATCTCTTGCTTTCCGCTCCAGTTGTCTCTCACTCGCCCAACATGATCTCGCTTCCTCAGGCTATCTCTGACCTCCCCCACCTCTCCAAGCTCACATTCTCGCACTGCCCTCGACTCACCGCAGCGGGTCTACCGGATCTGTCCCCTTTACCTTTATTGCGGGACGTCAAGATGAACAACTTGCCACAGCTCACTGCGCTCCCTGCCCACATCTCATCGTGGGGAAAAGGCGACCTTTCGCTTGTCCGCAAGGGCAAGAACTCCTTCGAGGACGAAGCGTCGAGTTCTACGGGAAGCAAGCGGTTGGGAGATGGGCTGGAAGTGCTGGATCTGGGTAATTGCTCTTTACCATTTACCGCGATAGCTCCACACGGTCTTGCGCCATCATCTTCATCTTCCTCTTCATCATCAACAAAAAGCAAGGCGCAACCACGATGGCCGCACCTGCGATCCCTCTCCCTCCACTCCAACCCGCTGACTACGACGCATCCGAACTACGTAGAGCTGCTTCAGGCTTCGCCGGATCTACCGAACTTGCAAATTATTGACGCGAAGCGAGTGGTGGAGAGGAAGAAGAAGGGGGAGATTTCGGAGAGCAAGCATGATAAGCTTGCCAGAGAGCGACGGGATAAGAGGATGAAGCCGTCCGGCGCGAATGTTAGCGCTGCGCAAGGGATCACGATGCGGCAGTGGGGCGGGGCGGAGGGCGAGGAGGCTGGCAGCGAGCAAGAACAGAATGAGGATGCAGAATCGTCCAAGAAGGACAGGAAGGACAGGAAGGAGAAGAAGGAGAAGAGGAAGGCTGAGAAGGAGTCTGCGCATCCGCATAAGAAACGAAGGCGGGAGGAAGGCCAGTCGGCCGACGTCGACGCGCCGAAGCGGAAGAAGCACAACCAAGACCGCGATGTCGCACAAGACACACCGGCCAAGCCTTCCAAACCCGTGGCCGCGATGGAGGTCGACCCGACCGACGCCCTGCGACAGCCAGCGCCTGCGCCAGAGACTTCTTCGGCAAACACGACCAAAGACCGCAGTGGTCGTACGCAGACTGCCGTGGTTGGCGTGATCGAAGTGCGCAATGGCGCAGAGGTCAAACTTGACTCGAAGAAGAAGAAGAAGATCAAAGCCAAGCTCAAGAAGGGCTCTGAGGCCAGTGGCGGTGTGGATCTGAGGCAGGTCTTCGGGAAGAGTGGGGTCACTCCTGGTGAGAACGCGGGAGGGGATGGAGAGGCAGCGGCAGAAAGTAGTGGGAGCGGACTCGGTTTGGGCGTCGGCGGTTGGTAGGCAGAGCGCGCTTGTAGACAATCTGTTCGCTATGCAATGTATATCATGCTCTACATACACCGTCAAAATTGATGTGGACCTCATTGCGCTGTGTAGCAACATGCCCAATGCTAAGATATATGATATACGACCTAATCATCGCTCTCGTCTGAACTATCATCGCTGCTCGCCTCTGCGCCGCTTATCAGTCTTCTCCTGCCTGCACCACCTTCGATGAACCCCAGTCCGCCCATCCCACCACCTGCAGCACCGGCAGCAGCCAGCTCGCCGAAATCGCCCATACCCGCAAGAAGCGGATCCTGACTTGGCGAATCGGTATCTGCCATATCGAATTCGCTTGAGAGGGCGAAATCGTTCAGAGCTGCAGCCGCTACAGCGTCTTGCGCTTGGGTGCCGGGCGTACCAACTGCAGCTCCGGGAGCAGCAGCAGATCTGTGTTGCGCGTCTGCATCTGCATCAGCGTCCGCTGCGTCTGCCTCTGCTGCCGCAGCTGCGATGTCGGCATTGATATCCCCGTCGTCCAGGTTGTCGTTGGCCGAAGCATCGATATCGCCTTGATCGGCAGTAGCCAGATCGTCCAATTCGGCTCGGAGCATGCGCGCCATCTCATCTTCTTCTTCTTCACCATCCTCTTCACCTCCTTCGCCTTCGGCTTCGTCCATCTCGCCCTCGCCGTCATCTTCCGCTTCATCATCGTCGTCCTCCCCAAACAAATCCTCCTCGTCAGAGTACTGCACAGACGATTCACGCTCTTGCTCTTCGCCGCGATCCGCAGCGGGCGTGGCCGCTTCGCCATCGCCGTCCCCATCGTCATAGTCTCCTTCTCCGTCTGCGTCTTCCTCGCCGTCCCCATCGACATCCATTGGTGTGCCCACATCGGCTGACCCTCGCCCCTCTCCTTCTCTGGCAGACGGAGAAGTGAAGACATCGTCACCATGTGCTGATTCTTGAGCATTGCCATCGGCCTTGCCAAGCTCGTCCAACAGCACTTGTCTAGCGACGATTTTGGCTTGCACATCCGCTTGTAAACCAGCGATGGTCTCCTCGAAACGTTTCTGACGAGTTTCGGATTGTGATTAGCCACTACGAATTGCGGTTCCGACATATGTGATCGCTGCACTCACCATCAGAATAGGGTTTCCACCAATAAAGCCCGCCCGCTTCTTCTCAACCGCCGTCTCAAGCGCCTTGATCTCGTTGTTGAACTGCTTGACTTTCGCACGCTTCTCGATGGTTTCGTCATCATCTTCGGACTTGCCTCCGTCGTCTTCATCATCGTCTGAACCGGATGCGCCTTCTTCGTCTTCCTCATCCTCAGAGCCAGAGGCATCCGACTGTCATATTGTCAGTGAGATCACAACGGACGGACACTAATACTCACTCCTTCCATATCTCCCATGAGCGCTGCGGCAAGTTCCCTACGGTGTGACGCGGATTGTCAGCTACTACCAAACCTTCCGGTGGTGAAGACACCCACTGATCCAGTGTTCCATCTCCTTCCTCGCCATCTTCGCCCTCCCCGTCATCCTCTCCTTCTTCCCCGCCGTCATCACCAAAGTCGGTACCATACTCGTCCCCGCCTTCTCCCCATTCATCCATCTGAGACGGAGCGACAGACCCCGGGTCATCGTACATCTCTGACCCGCCGTACTCTGAGCCATGATCGGCATGATGTTGCCACATAGCCTCAGGGTCGTACTCGACGTAGTACGCGTCGTCTACCTCTGGATCATGGTGCATATCGATGAGGTCTGTGGTAGTGCATGTCAGTACTGATACACGACGATGGTGATGGAACACACCGTAATTGCTCTCGTCTGCCTCTTGATCCTTCTTGAGCAACTCCTCCACCTGCTCTTCGACGACCTCGATAGTCCGCCGACTCAACCTCTTCCTAAACCTGCGTTTACGCACGTATCTCAACGGCGGCGTCAGACCATGCGGCCAGATATACTCGTCGATCTTGAGCGGGTTCGCCGTGATTTTACTCTCGTCCGAAACTGGATGATCTTCCACGACCAACATCTGCGATATGTCGGCGATTTTGAACATGTGCGATTTGTCAAACGTCTTTTGCGATTCTATTATACATGGCAGATCGACCAGTTTGGCAGAGTACGTCGCGTTGTTGATCTTGAATGCTGCGCGCCGGGAGTCTACACAACGACGAGCAGGCAGTATGAGCACACTGGTCTTGAACGCCGAACGGCTTCCTAGTATTGCTGGACCCACCTAAGAACTTGAATTCTATGCCGTCCAATCCCTTTCCTTTGCCTTTGACGATATCCCGCAACCCCATTCCATCCCCTTTGCCATCCGCGACCTCCTTGGGGACTCTTAAGATGAACTGCTCTTCGAAGACTAGCGGATCTTCGGGATTCTCATCTAGAACCCGATCGTAGTCTCCCATGAAAGACGACTTCATCGGTTCCTCCCCTTTCTTCACTTTGGCATTGACAGTGAATTTGAGGGATTGCACTCTTGACGAAGAAGACGGATTACCAGGTTGCGCCCGACTTGATATCCGCGTCGACGTCCGATGCCCGCTTTTACCATTCTTCGATCCGCGCCCGCCCCTGCTTACCCTCCCACCTCGCTCGGAGTCACGGGCACCCCCCCGACCTCGCCCGCGGATCTTGCCCCCCCTCGAGCCAGGTCCGAATGCAGGTCGCTCATACTCTTCCGCCCCGTTGTCGAAATACGATCCAACGGTTATCTGTGAGTCGTCCGCCGTCTCCTCCCCATATCCACTTCCACTTGACTGATTGGGATAATGATGTTCGTGTGCCTTGGCCCCGAATGGCCGAGTCGGATCAGCTTGCGCATAGGGCTGATAGGTGATTGAGGAAGGTCCCGCCTCTGGCGTATACGGATCTTCCATAGTTGCCCGTACAGTCGAGCCAGAACCACAGGACAGTCGTTATGTTTATAGGTTGCAAAAGCAGGTTTATAGCGTTTCAATTCATCTATCTATATACGAGCAGCTGCAGCGAGTGAGGTCAGAAGAACAACATTCCTCCACCACGGAACCAAATTGTCACATTGCAAAGACCAGATTGCTCCCGTTCAAGTGATATACGCTAGTACTGGTGTAGCAGAAGAGCAGAGATGCATAAAATAGATCCATTATGGTATGTAGATGTGTGTGATAATGTACGCTTGTACAACTTATCGGCGAATCCATCGCTTTTCGAGGTATCGGAGAGGGGGGAACATGACACCGGTGAAGCCCTGCAAAGGTAAGACGTTAGCATTTCTGCCTTCGAACCTATTATCGAGGTGAGACTCACAAGTGCCAAGAGCCATCCGACATCGCCACCGTAAGGGTTGGCAGTGCCTCCGACAGCAGCGCCGACTGAAGCACAGCGTCAGTAAGGGTTTTCAACAAGATAAGTTTTGTCACTCACTGGGACCAATGTACCAGACTTGGGCCATACCGGTGACTGCACCAGCCACACCGAAGCATCCCGCGATCATAGCCGCGAAGCTGATGGGCAAGAGATCGGACCTGTTCCATGTGTCGGCCGCGTTGTAGTTGGCGTAAGTGCCTTTGCGGAAGATGAAGTGCTCTTCGAGGACGATCGTGACGTAGATCGCGAGCCAGTAACCGAGCACGTTGAGGAAGTCTTCCAAGGTGGAAGAGAAGCTGTTCGCGCCGACGATAGCGAGCGGAATGTAGATGGCAGTGATTACGAACGGCCAGACGATACGCGGGATCGCGGCCGTGAATTTGGACTACGTGGCATGGCATGAAATGTCAGCTACCAGGCCACGTCGCCAGCATGTAGAGTTTGTATACGCACAATGACCGAGATGGACATGCCCATGGAGTACACGTTGATGATGTTGTTGGCAACAACGGAGAGCACGAGAAGAACCATGAAGAACTTGCCGCCGCCGCCCATGGAAGGGACTGATTGTCGATCTCGTCAGCTAGGTTATGGTGACATCGACTGGCGGGATAACTCACTCAGAACAGCACCGAGGAGACCACCAAGCTCGTGGTCGGTGTACGCATCGGCCCAGTCTTCGACAGCGTATGTGGCAGCAGCGACTGCGGCACCGAGCCACATGACGAGGACAAGAGGCATGATGAGACCGAGGTAAGTCCAGCCGAAGACTTTCCAGGACTTGGCGTTGGCAGGCATGTAGACGTTGTAGTCACTGGACAAACTGGACCAGCCAATAGTGAAACCCCAGATCGTGCCTCCGAAGGACAACACGTCGGCCAGTTCAGCCTGACCTGTTCCCATAGGAGTGTTGACCAGGTGCTTGGCGGACACACCGAGGAGGACGATAAAGGTGATTGCCGTAGGGATCCAAGCGAATTGCTCGAAACGGTGAACGTGCTTGTACCCGAAAAGACCGAGGAAGAGGGTGATGATAGCGATGATGACGGTACCGACAGCGGCGGAGAACTTGTAGTCTGCGACAGTCTCCAAAGTCTGGGCACCAGCAATGGTGTTGACAATAGACCATCCGACACAGGCGATACAGTTCAAAAGGGCGACGAACTTGGCGCCGTAGAAGCCCCATGAGTATCGTGCCGAGGTCATTTGTCGCAAACCGAGCTTGGGTCCGAAGGTCGACATGAAAGCAGGGATGATGGCGGTAAAGACGTTGAAGAAGAAGATGCACAGCATCGAGTCGCCGAGACCGAGGTCGAAGAGGAGGGGACCGAGAATGCCGACGCCGAAAGTGGGCAGCACACAGTTTGCTGCGAGCCAGATGAACGTGTTGCCGTACTGATTGGTAAAGTGGGTATTTTTAGTACAACTGCTCCACGATAGGTATGGCTCGGAGATGCTCACCAGCCTGTTGTCTGTCCTGGCGGACTCGGGCACGCGCTCGATACCACGCGACTCGATACCGAGCTTGTGCTCCAACTTTCTGTTCAAGGCATCGAATTTTCCCCATGTGGAGCTGACGTCGCCGACCGTGTGTTCACCCGAGTAGACTCCTGGGTCGACGGCTGATGGGCCCTCGTACGGGTCGTACGAAGGCGAGCTCTTGTCCTCTGTCCCGATTGAGGGGGACTGCGAGGTGGGCTTTGCGCCCTTTTCCAAGTC
>JALPBZ010000061.1:0-97888 GCA_026538355.1 Cryptococcus sp. GC_Crypt_5
CGTATCGCCCGCCGTAGCCCGGCTCGTCGAACGGTCTTCTAGATTGACAGAGGCCCTATGGTCGAATACTGCATCAGCATGGAATTTACACAAAGTGTGGAGAGGGACAGAGAGGGGAAGAGAGCGTACCATGTTTAGTAGATGTTGATACTCTTAACTTCGCTATTACTTGGTTCTTTGGTAGTTGGGTAAAGTCTCGTGACCGTGCGATGTGTTGTGTTTATATAGAATCGTTGTCAAGATGTTATTCCGAGTTATACATTGCCACCCAACTTGCAAGACTCGCAGAAGGAGTTATATACAGATTCACGCCAAGCCCATCTCTCGCAGCGCAGTCCGAGGCTATACCCAACAAGGGTCACGGCTCTTATGACGCAGTTGTACCAAACCTTGCCGGAAGGAGTTTGCGCGCCACGCCACACAAGCGAGATGCAATTCAGGCACAACGCAAGCATGACGTGTCATTTTCATAGCTTTGTCTTGATTCCTTGTTTGTCCTCTACTGATGCAGCACATACGAGCTCATCACTTATGCACTTATGTCAACTTGGCGCTTTAAGACGACACCTCGCGGTAGACTACAATACTTAGCTCGCAAGCCGACGAGGCAACCTCGGACAGCATACAACCCTTTCACTACCAAATTTGCACATGACATGCAATATATTATGGTCTATCTCGTTATCATAATGTTCGTTACACCCTGACCGTCCGAAACCCACCGTCCACAGACAAGGTAAATTACTCTCCTCTTCACTCGATACCCCCTTCCCAGCCCTATCATACGCCGAGAAGCGTGCCCATTGCCCAGCCGTACATTGGTAATATGAGATTATCATTCTGCGCCGAAAATGCCTCGAGCAAAGACGCCAACGTCGTGGCGATAGCGTATGGTACGGGCTATCAATACCCATCGTGATCAGCTTTGTCAGCTGGCATTCCATAAGGTGGAAGTACGAGCCCACCTTGAACCCTTCCACGGCTCCGAAAGCCCATAGACCGGCCGAAAAGATCAGCATGGAAGCGAAAAAGGCGATACTGCCTTCGACCGTCTTGCCCGATGCTGAAGACCATCGTACGCGCCCTATTCGACGGCCGACGATCGATGCCTGCGTGGTACATTTCGTCAATGAGGTGACTAACACGGTGACTAGGACACATACCAGAGCGTCGCCTACTCCAAGAGACAAGACGCCGAAATACGACATGATGTCGGACGGTCTGTTCAAGAGCCCAGCATCAGCATGACTGCACGTCGATAGAGGTATATTTTACTCACCCTTCGAGCCATAAAGGCGAAGCACATCCTGCCAGGAGATAAAAATGGCTGAGAATCGCTGTACCTGAATCTTTGTGGTCTAGGAACTCGTTCAAGAACAGATGTACCGATACGCCAAATGGCCAAAGGGCAAAGTATCGGATGTATTCGGCAAAGTTGAATGCGGCGAAAGCGACGGAGAACGAAAGGTGCGTGAATGCGGGCTGGGCGAATGTCAGAAGGCGATCAAGTCGATCAAAGGCTATATGGCACTCACATCGACGGCTATACCTGGAACGAACATGACGACGGCCAGTGCGTGGAAGAATTTTCGTCTCGCGTTGATAGACAGCGTGGGCATCCGTAGGTCAGCCGCATCCATCATCTGGGTCGCGACACCGCTGAAGCTGGACGGGTCTTGGCTGGCATTCATCACCATCTGAGTTGTCGTGTTCGTTGCGTTGGATGTCTCACCGCGGCCGCCTGTTCCTGGAACGACATACCGTCTGTGACGTCTGGCTCTGCTGAGTTGGCGATTCCACCCAGCTACTGAGATCGCAGCTAGGGCACCCCAATACGAGATGAGGACTGGTCGAGACCACGTATGCTTGCCCTCGAATAGCCAGTAGACTATCCATACGAATGGGTTCCGACCGCCCAAACACCAACTGGTCCAAGCGCCAACCAGGCCGCCGCAGATGATTATCGTGCCGCCATAAAAACCCAGAGCTAGCAGACGACGATGTACTGGCTTTTCATGAGGGAAGCGTAATCGATGTGCTGGTTTTTGAGCGAGGTGTCGAGAGAGGTATAACAGTGGCGAGAGAAGGAACCCAGCGAGTAGAGATCCAGGGATCAGGGCCAGTTGGAAAGTGAGTAGTGGTGTGGGTAGTCGGTATGTTTTGATATAAGGAGTGCGCAAGATGCGGATCTAGGATCATGTGTTCAGTAATCATTTCGCAGAAGTCAGGTTTCCAAATTACCTTCATTCTAGTCATATTGACCGTCTCCATGAACAGCGCTGTAGCGGCGGTGCACACGACCGCCAATTCGCCAAGGGTAAAGCCACGTCGGGCCAGCCTGACACAGACGTACAAGCTGAACTGGTAGAATAACGTAGCAATGACGATATCGGAAGGTGACATGTCTGGTACCGTCAGCTTAGGCGGCCGGCAGCCCTACTCACCACTCCATACGCCATGTCCGATGATTGCCGTGGCGATCTTGACGATGATGCATCCGCCCGTGACGAGAAAGGCGAATCCAATCACGCTTAGATTTCGTCTCCATTCTCCTTTTCGAAGCCAATATGTAGTTGTCGGACTCCCTTGTCCACTGCCAACCTTGACAGGATCGCTATTCTCCCTCTCCAAGGTCGCAGACGTAGGGACGGGATAGCCGTCAGATGTAGTTAGATTGTTCTGCTTTAGCTCCAACCGGAGGGACCATGACAGGTGTACCAGGAGGACAAATGAGCACAAAGTGAAGAGTTGTACTAGATTCCGCCTCGAAGTCGCCAATGCTGATAGGGCGCGGATAGTGTCGTCTACCGAGGCAAATTCTGGGATGCCAGCTATCCGACGTATAGGCGTGGAAGGGAGTACCAACGGAAGCTCGATTTTCCACCCAGATGGCAGAGGAGAGCCAGGATTTGATGCGAGTTGTGATAGAGCCGCGTGTAGCAGCGCACAAGCGATCAGGGGCGCAAGCAGCAGAGCAAAGAAGATGCCATCGTCAAGACATTCCCTGAGGGGAGTCAGCATGCCAGCCCGTGATTGAACCAGGATAGCTCACCTGTACTCCCTCTCCTCTGTTCCCCACACACAACCACGAGAACCAATACCTACTTGACCCTCCTCGTTAGAAGGTGAGAGACCTGTACGGGCTCTCGAATCATCCCGCCCGTTCGCGGTAGCCGATGAAGGCGGTTGTGACCCTTGACTGATTGAGCTGCGGGTGATCCGTTCGCGCATTAATGTTGGGCCCATGGAAAGATTCGGTGGAGGTGGCGAACTAGGTCGATTGAGTCCGGTTGGTGTTGGAGATATCAGGCGGGGTCTGAGAGGGCGAAAGCGCAGCGCAACATAAAGAATGGAGAGGCCAATCAACAAGCTCATTTCTGCGAACACATCAGCTTGATCCACGCGAACGTCAATTTTCCTCACCTCCTGCCAAAGCCTTCTCCTGCCAGTAAGAACCGAGGACCCAGACTCCCCACGATACACCACCGAGAACGAGCAGGTCCTCGCAGCGTTTCCGGGTGAGCTGGAAGGACAAGTCTACCGCGCGACCTTTGCCCTTCCTGTCTAGTCTGATCGAGCGCGACAGACCAACGGTGATCGGCAAGAGCGTGTGTGTTGCAGGCACAGGATGATGTATTTGTGATTGCGGTCTGCGAGACTGGGACGATCGAGGGGTATTCATCTGCGGAGGGGGAGTAGCGCTAGAACCTTGATTAGCCAAAAGCTACAAGTAAGCTTGACAAAGAGCACTTACGTCCTTTCCTCCACGTGATTTGATCCTTGTCCAGCTCTCTCATCACGCTTTCTCCTGGTCGTCGCCTCGACCTCAGTCTCATCGCCACCCATACGGTGGAGGTAGTCGCCCATATCACTGTCGCTCACGCCAGCAGGGGAACTCGCCGACGCTCCGTACTGCGTGGAGAAACCGACGTCTTCCAGCGTGCCTCCTGGTGTGATTATTTCTGTGTCTGATCGTGCTCGCAGCTCCCCATTTGCATGAGTCTGTAATAGGGGAAGATTGCCTCTGCTCGATGCTCTGGTACGGTGCGGATCACCGCCTCTTCGTACCTCATTGATGATAGAGTTGAAACTCCTCCTTCGCCTGTCTTTCGTCGAGAAACCAGAACCGCCTGCTCCTGCTCCTGTTCCTGCGGCTACCCCTCCTCCCGCTATACCTATCGCAGGCACAGGGGAGGAGCGCGGCGACAAGTTGAACGGTGGCGGAGATGGAGATGAGGACGAACGCGAAGTGGAGCGAGGTCGAGTAGCACGGTGGTGGTGGTGATGCACGTGGTGAGGTCGGGGATGCGAAGTGGACGACAGCTTGCAAGCGACTGTTTTGGAGGGAGTCTGTTCTAAATTGGGCAGGGCGGGGGAACAACTTGAGATGCGGGAGCCAGAAGGGTCCGGCGATGGAGCGTGTAGAGTGTGCAGTAACTAGCAATGACGAGATAGAAGACGAAGAAGTGTTTTTATGTTTATGAAAGTGATTGACCACGTCGTCTCCATCTCCGCTACAAGTGCACAGAGTGGAGGTTGTCCACTTCGGCTATTTAGAACAACATTATCTTGGCACAGGTAAAAACATTGTACACTGTACCTCGCATCGCCATGCATACAAGACAAGATTGCCATACATCGCATAGTACACTGCGTACACTATCACAGCTTGAGCCTCTTGCCGTCTTCCCTTGGCGCGTCTTCGCCTGCGTTACGCTTGTTGGCTTTACCCAGCTCCTTTGCGCCTTTGCCGATAACAGTGACGCCCTTGCCAGTCTTGACCAAGCCCTTCAATGCCTCTTCTTTTTGATCCTTGACAGACTTCTTCTTCTTCCCGTATAATTCTGCCATGTCACCGAGCCTCTTCCTCTCGCCCTTCTTCTCACGACGCACCTTCGAATGGGCTTTCTGCGCTTCTTCAGGCGTAAGTTCCGTTCGAGCGACCAGAGATGCTGCTTTAGGCGCCGCAAATAGCTCTTGAGGCGCAAGCATTGTCGACGCTGCTGATGTAGGAGGCAATGCCGATTCCATAGTGGTGGTGGGAATGTCGGAAATAGTGGTGATTTGAGCCTTTGGCTGTGGTATCGCAAGATTCAGCTCGCCGTTCTCATCAACGAACGTGATACTCACCGCCTTCGGGACAAAGTTGAGACTGCTGAGTGCATCAAGCTTATAGCAGATCTCTCCCCACAGCCGGTCGATCTCCTCGTGTTCCTTTCTCAGCTTCTCATCGCGGGGATCCTTGGCTTTACCACCAGATGCAGCAGTTTGGTACTCTTCCTCGTATATTTGCGCGAGGGATTTGTTCGACTGAGTATCTTGCAGCTCAAAGTATCGCGAAGGGAGGAAAGGCGTTGGATCGTACGCTCGTACTCGCACGGGTGAGTCGTAGTTGCCCTAATCATTTGTAAGTACAGCTCGGTCTAAATTGAGTCCACACTACTCACATCCAAAATACGCTGCTTGATCATGTCTTCGAGGCTCTTCACTGTCTCCTCCGTAATAACAGGAACAACCTTTCCGACCTGCTCGAAATCGAGATTCTCTTCCAACAACGAGTTCTCTGGTCGAGCGCGGGATGATGCTTCACCAAGCAACGTCCACTCTTTCGGTCCCACAGCTTCTTGCTCCAGCTCAGCAATCTGCTTCGCAATCGCCAATTGCCGCTTCTCGTGTGTCGAGAGGGCTACATGATATGTCAGCTTCAGATAGTGGATGTGTGTTGAGCGTACTTACTCTGCTCATCCTGCTCATCATCACTCTCGTCGTCAAACAGGTCACCCTTGACTCTGCCAAACACTCCTTGTCCAGCACCATCTTCCTCTTCCTCCTCTGCCTCTTCCGCCTCCTCGTTCATAGCGTCATCTTCGTCAAAGCGGACACCCTTGCCTCTGCCTTTACCCTTTCCTTTGCCTTTCTTCGTCGCACTCTCTTTACCCTTTCCTTTCCCCTTAGGATTGACAGAGCCTCGAGGGGGCTCAAAGAAGTCGGCGTAGTTGATTTCTACCAGAGCGTCAGTTGCGAACATGGTTCATGGCAAAGAATGAGCTCACCATCATCCTCATCGGCTCCTCTCAGCATCATGGACCCGACGTCTCCCAATTCCTCCTCTTCATCGTCATCTCCACTCAGACGACCAGACGACACTCGACCAGCTTCTGCTTCTTCGGTAAGACGGTTGAACTCGTCAATAGAGAAGAACTGGTCGTCTAAAGTAGGATGACGTTTCCGACTTGAAGAGGGCTGCGAAGGGCCGGCACCTGACAGTGCGTCGGCATCGTCATCTTCCTCATCCTGCTCTGCCATATCTGCCTCGTCTCCATCTTCGTCATCGTCGTCGTCTCCTAGCTCGTCCTCGTCCTCGTCCTCGCCAGAAACCTCTAGATCACTGCGGTCGGCACTGAGGCCCTCAAGGTCCTCGTCATCCTCGTCATCCTCATCCTCATCATCTTCACTGCCATCCTCATCCTCGTCGCTCATATCTTCATCGTCCTTGAAGCTGAACCCGCCTTCCTCGTCACTATCCTCATCACTGTCCCCCTCTTCCATGAGCTGAAGCAGTTCCTCGTCGTCCATATCCTCAACACCTTCTTCTCCGCTTTCCATCAACATCCTCCTGAATTCCTCCACCGACATATCCTCATCAGATCCATCCTCCTCCTCGTCTGCCATAGCATCTTGCTCATCCATCATGTCCTGCTCTCCAGGACCAACGGCTTTGACAACCTTTGCGACTCCCTCAGTACGTAATTCCAGTTGCGCCCATACTTGTTCCGGATCCAAGCCGTCGACAGTAAGCACCGATAGTGGCGTGTATGGAAGCATCGACGCTGGGTCAGGTTTGGCATCGTCGGCCTCGTCCTCTCCGGCTTTGGCGCGTGTAGATGAGCGTAGATTGATCGAAGGGGGTTCGAGGATTGACAAGAGGAATGGGTGCAGGTGCGGGTGGGAAAAGCCCTCAAGCGATATTGCTACAAAGGCACGAGTCAGGCGCTGGCTAAAGCATCGATAAGCAGCACACTCACCCAAGTCAAAGATATCCTTGGTGGCCTCCAAAGCTTTCTGAGCTAGCTGCTCATGGCCACCCGAAGCGAGGAGGTGCGGATTGGTTTCGAGCTCCTTTGCGAGCTGTTCCAATGACCCAGGAATGGGGTTAGCAAGCACAGCAGTGTCGGCAGACATCTTGCTGGGGAATGTTTCGCGAGTGTACAGCTCTAGGCTTATGGTGTTCGAGCTTGGGCCAAGATTAATAGATGTATGAATGTTGTATATCAAAGTGCGTCTGCCCAAAAGTCTGAGCTGGGACAATAAGGTATAGAGCACGTGACCTAGTATCAACAGCGAAAATGAGTGTGGCACTTTTGGTGAATTCAGCCGTTTCACCAAAAACTCTGATAAAAAGTGCATTCTTCGATCTACAAGCGCTCCCAATCGTCTCCCTCACTCAAAAACATATGCACAACGCATAGAACAAAAAGATATTCTCCATCAGGGAGTTGAACCCTGGTCTACCGCGCTTATAGACCACTTACGTAATCAGTGAGAAGCGGTTATACTAACCGTTATACTAATGAAGATTTGTTGGAAACATGCCACATCTGTCAAGTATAACGTTGTTTGTGGCGGTCTTCTTGAAATTCTGCCAGCGCGCGCCGTGTCGCTTACGTACTTCTCGCGCCGAAAGCTCTGCCGGAACCTCCTAGAGAGCATGAAAGCATTCGAATCAGTTTGATTCCGCCTCAGCTTTCTACGCATGTGCTTATACTTCAGGTTGTCTCATCGAATCTGATCGTTGATATTTCTCATTACCTTTGCATTCACGCATATTCCACTCCCACAACACTCATCCACCCAGACAATCTTCAATATGGCCCGATCTGTGAGTGTGCCTTTCGCCCCTTGCCTCTCTCTGTCCATGTTGCGTTCTGCACATTTGATGGCTGAAGAGGGCGAGCGGCAAATGTGCCGTAGTGCAAACAGCCAAACAACGTGCTTACTTATCTTACCCAGTCCCGATCCTCCGCACGCCCCGCCGCCCGCCCCGCCGCTTCCTCCGGCGGCTCGTCGCAGCAGACGCGCCAGTCGAGTACTGCCGCCTACCCCGCGCAACACGCTCCGGCGCAAGCCTACCCCCAGCAACACGCCGGCGCCGTGCCCCAGCGTCAGCCCGGCATGCTCGCTCAGGCCGCTTCCACCATGGGAGGCGCGATGGCGGGTTCCGTCGTTGGACACGGTATCAGCAACATGCTCTTTGGCGGGAGGAGCAGCGAGGCCGCTCCCCCTGCTGAGCAGGCCCAGCCTGTGAACCAGGCGCAGGGGTTCCAAGGTGGCGCTAGCTGTGATATCCAGGCTAAGGGTCAGTCTTGTTCTATCTGCTTTGTTATCGTCCCTGACACCACGACGCAGACTTCACCAAATGCCTCGAAGCGACCAACGGCGATATGCAATCGTGCGGTTACTACCTCGATGCTCTGAGTGAGTATCGCGTCATCGCATCATTTCGAATCATGATGTTAGCTAACAACCCTATTCAGAGGCCTGCCAAGCCGCTGCCCGCCCTTACTAAGCTCGTCGACTTGTCGGCATCAGCGAGGCATGGACAATGGTAACAATGTAAATAATCGGAAGACATCGTAGTATCAAGCATGAATGTCCTCTATTGCACATTACAATGCGCTTATTTGGTGGTTGACTCTTTCGATACCAGCACATACATCAGAAACGAACGTTAACAGACCTTGTATCAAGTCTCGTCTTCATCGGAATCAACACTGCGGAAGCCTTCACAAACACTCATGCGATCCGAAAAGAAATCGTTCATGCAAATCATGTCATATCAACAACTAAATCTGTCCCATCGCCTTGACCATCACCGTACTCCCCATCATCTATTGAGCCATACCCGCGCCAGACTACTTTTTCTTGCCCTTCTTGCCCTTGGGCGCATTTTGCTGAGTTGCAGTTGTCGGTGCGGTCTCCTCGGCGCTGGCTTCCGTTTCTTGTTCGGCTAATGACGCCATGAATCAGTACTTTCTCGTGGAAATTCACGATTCTGACTCACCCTCCTCGCCGTTGGTCTCGCCCACTGTAAGATCCTTGACCTTCTCCACCAGCCCCTCCACTTTCACCTTTGCAGCCTCGACGACACTTGTGGGCGCCTCGTCCTCTGCCGCTGCTTCCAGTGCCGGATCAGCATCGGCCATGTCCTCGTCTTCGGGCTTGTCGACAATCACGCCACTCCCTTCGCTGTCTCCCACGCCAAAGAGATCACGGTCTTCCTCTGGGTTACCGATCGTTTGAGCCAGCTTGCTCTTCCCTTCCTCCTCGAGCTGCGCCTTCCACCTTTTCGTCACGCTTCCAGCATCGTTAGGCGCATATGATCTCGCGAACAGTGCTGCCTCTGGCAATCGACCAGTGTCCGCCAAAAGCTTCACGCAAGAAGACCCGTCGCCCAGCTGAACGTATGCGGCGAACGCGATGTTATTTTGGCCCTTTTCGATAGCCGACGCAGCGAGCTTCTCCAGTCCTGTTCTGTCCGACAAACTTGTGAAGAGCAGAAGTAAAGCAGGCAGATCACCGGCCTTTTCGAATGACTCTTGCGCCAGGTCAAGTTGCCACGCTGAAAGGGCCTTGTCGCCGACGACTTTCCACTTTGCCTGTGATCCGGCTTCAGGAGCGGCGCGGACGAGGGTAAGCGCAGTCTCCAGGTCGTTGAGCGCGATGGCTAGGTCGAAGCGGTGATCAGGGTCGGTAGAAACGGACAACGCGAGCTCCTTGAGGTCTGTTTGGTTGTCAGTGTGCATCTCAGGTCAGACAGAATATGAAACCCACCTTGCCCCTCGAGGAATCGAGCAATCCTGTTTCGCTGATCGGAGGGAATGCTTGGCAAGATCTCTTCGGCCGCGTCAAGATCTCCTCGCAGAATAGCCGTTTGATACTCGACAACGGTAAGAGACAAGGCATAGCTGTAGATATTCATGTCCTTGTCCGCAACGTAGATGCGGTTGTGGGCGGGGAGGTAGCCGAGCAGGTAGATGCCCCTGTGTTCCGCGTTAGCTTCTCGCAATGGGTGCCAGTGGGAATTACTCACTGGTCAAAGTGGTTGATGACATGTGCTTGATCGCCGATGAGGTAGTTGAGACGGTTTGTAGAGTTGGTGTAGATGAAGCAGTCGCCGACCCATTTGGCGGTCTTGACCCTGCAACACGAGTTAGAATTGATTATGGTTTTTGAATAGTGTACACTCACGACTCTGAGATCTCCGCAATGAGGTCGAACGCTTCTTCCACGCCCTCGTCGCCGAGAGGCTCTCCACTGTCGACTCTCGCATTGTAAGCATCCCGGTCGAATCGGAGCACGTAGAACGAGTCCTCGGCGGTGATAGCGACCAACGTCCCGGTCGCAGACCAAGAAACGTTCGTCGCGTCCACTTCGATACGACGGACGACCGCTCCCGTCTCCCAATCCCAGAACATGACAAAACCGTTGCCTCTGGCTGCGAGGAGACTACCACCGTGGATCCCTTCCACAGCCCATGAACCGACGGATTTGATATGCCCAGGTCGCTCCTTGAAATTGCGGTAGCTACGGATCTTCGATTTGCCCTCTTGCACGGCGTACGTGTTCGAGTCAGAGGCCCATGCAAACGAGGTACCGGAACCGAACGCCTTGTTACGCCATGCGAGGGATGTGTAGATGATGTATTCGCCGTCGCCGCAGACCGTCACGAAGCTGCAACTTGTGTCAGCAATGGTATATGAAAGGAAAGCCAGGATGAACCCACCGTCCGTTTGGACTGTGTTGCAAAGTTTGAGGGTAGACCTCGGTGGTTCCGAGATCTCGCAGAGGAACAGATAGCCGTTGACCGTCTTCCACCACCTCGCCTATGGACATTGCGATCAGTGGACGTGGCGGCGACGGCAACTCTATTAGCAGCTCACCATCAGTACCGAGATTAGACACGTTCGCAGTAAGGATTTCAGTGTTCTTGGCGTAAACGATCTTTCCTTGCGAGTCCATCGATACGGACGGTTCATCTCGACCAAGCTATACAGACAGTCAGTGAGGGAGCCCATAGTATCGTCGCGTACACACCTTGATGACGACCGCGCCCTCATCGAAACCGACCGCGACCTCGTTGCCTGATCTCCTGTAGGCGACACACCAAGCGCGCTCCAAGCCGTAGCTGAGAGTGTTCTCGAGCCTGTACGTTGACGAGTGCCAGACCTTGATCGTGCCGTCTTCGGAACCGGAGAGGATGATTGGCAGTGAGGGGTGGAAGATGGCGAATGATACGTTGGCCGTGTGCGACTCAAGTGTTTGCACACATGACTTTGCGTGGTAGTCCCAGATCTTCACGAGGCTGGACGTTTGAGGTCAGTCAGCGTTCAGGTGTACGTACAACAGGTCGATCCGACTCACCGGTCATCACCCGTGGTGACGATATACGGCCGGTCACCACCGTGGTAGTAGTCGACGTAGTTAACACCTTTCTCATGTGCCTCCAAACTAAAGTTGGGAACGGGGTTGCCGAGGGACCAGACTTTGACTGTGTGATCGAGACATGCTGAGGCGAACGTTTGGGGGTCTTTCGGGTTGATAGCAAGCGCCATGATGTAGTGGGTATGACCTTCGAAGATCTACTCGTTGGTACGTTTGTGAGCATATTGCGTTGTACCATCGACGGACACAAGAGACGCACTTGGACACATCGCCATCCCTTGTCCCAGTCCCAGCACTTTATGGTCATGTCGTCACTTCCAGTCAAGACCAAGCTCAACGTAGGGTGAACGGTCAAACATCGGATATAGTCTGGATGAGCTTCGAACGACGTGATCTTCTCTCCCGTTGAGATGTTGTACACGCGTAGTTGGAAGTCGTCGGAGCCGGAAACGAACTAGCATTGTGCGACACGGTCCCATCAGTCTTGTCTTCCTCTCCAGCTGCAAGGTACGCACCCAATTCTTCCTCGCAATGTACCGCACACATCTGACGGGCACGTCCGTCACCTCGAACGTCTTCAGATCCGTTTGCGTCTCATAATTCCAGATCTTCACTTGACCGTTGCTGCAAGGACGCGTCAGCGCACCCTTAAACATGGCTCGCGCCAAGGATACGCAGGAGCATGGGAGGAGACTCACTATAAACCACAGATGACATGCGGCTCGGTCGGGTGGAAGTCTACTGATTTGACACGGTCGGACCGAGCAAGGAGCTTGCGCTAAGGTGAGAGTGTGAGTTTACACATCGCAGTCAACAGACTTCGGAGCAGAAAGGACCTACGGTGATGTCAAGCAGCATCGGCTACATACAAGTAGTTAGACAGATATTAGACACGCCTTGCTTCGTGGACATGGAGAACAACATGACGCACCATCTTGTCCGCACTCTCGAGGGTATCACAGAATCAACGTAGTGAGCCTGTACCAATTGCTCAAGTCGTCGAAGCAGAGGTCGTGCAGCCGGTAAGAGATGCGTGAGGAGTGGTGGTTAATGAGTGAGGGTGTACGAGCTATGCTGTATTGTTATCGAGGTTGGATGTACCGAGGTGGTTGTGGTGACAGGTGAGTAGGTGAAGCGTGGCATTCGCTGTGACCGGGGCGCGTAGGATGAGCATGATAACCGGGTGTGAGACGGTTGTATGACACATATTATCAGGCACATCGACCAGATGCAGCAACAACACGTGCTATCAACTCTTAGAGCATCTGCTTCGTTGCAAGCATATGTCACTTCAGCTTCTGCGACTGCATACATCAGTCTCTGCACAATGCAGCAGCTTGGAAGACATATCTGACATAGTCATGCTTCCGTATGAACTATGTTATCGTACCGAACTCTGCCCAGCCAGGCGACCTATCCCATCCAAGGATCGGTACCTGCTCGTCACTTTCCGCACCTTGGTCCCCTGCGCATCTGACTTTACCTACTCTCCGCGCTGTACGCGGAAGCGCCGTGCGTCCGCCACTACCCTCCGAACTCGGCGTTCTGGGTGTGGGCACAGTATTGTCCACCCTACACGTGGACGTTAGAGGGGAGGAAGCGCTGTGTACTGCATTACTGCTCTTGGACCGGCCCAGTGCTGGTCGACGGATTGACGGAGTACTGACCTGGCTGGATGTACTGATGGCTGTGCTAGGAGAAGATCTAATTACTAATGCTCTGGGTGAAAGGATCGAGACCATCGCTTCAGAGCTTCTTAAGAGTCGTGGAGGATGGACTCTAGGGCTTCGACCAGGTATGTATATCGGTTCAGGCCTCGATCGTTGCCTATCTGTCCTGGACAGCATATCTTTCCGCGGGGCTTTTAGCCTCAGACGATATCCGTCCAACGAAGAAGGTACGTGGCGGGCGTTATTTCGCATTGGAGATAAAGGGAGAATGGCAAGATCTGCCTTTCTGTGATGATGATTATGATTGTGATTGATCATTGGCGACGTGGGGGTTAAAGCTGACATGCGGAGTTCGAGAGGTATGCATCCTTTTGAACATCCTGGAGACCTGCTGATGTAAGGATGGACGCGGTCCGGCTAGCATCTGGTCAGCCAAAATCTAAACTGACGCCTGCGAGTTCGGACCGAGATGGAATGAAGACGAACGTTGCGCCGAGGTACTTACTGATCCCCGTTGACATGGCATGGCAGTCCTCAGCTCTTCTTGAGCGTACTGCGGATCCACATCTGGGCTATGAAGTGATACAATAGGTGTTGAGACCCCCATCGTCCCCGCCGCGGTCATCGCAGGGGAAGCGAGCGGACTTGCAGGGTGCAGAAGGGGAAAAATGGCTTGGTGCGGATATGGTGTCAAGCACCGAGGCGGTTTAGGTGAATGAACGCTTTGCAACTGATCACATTGAGGGAAAGACGATTATCAGTCATAGCGAAAAGAGAGTCGATAGCGAAATACTTACGAGACTCGTCTTCGTGGCTGACTGAACAGCGATGGTGAACTCGGTAGTAGAGTTCATAGCCTTTGTGGGACTTTGGCAACTCGACGATGATGTTGAATGCACCACCACCAGAATGCGTATGGCGTGTGAGATCTCTCGGTCTGATCAATTGTCTTGATATTGCGCTTGTGGTCAGTGATAGTGCTCAACCAAGCTCGTCGTGGTTGTATGATGACTGTTGGTGATCATGTGAGGTTACTGGATTTCTTGCACGTCGTCGTTGCAGCTATTTATCTCCCAGGGGGATGATCAGCCTGGACTAACACAGGCTAAAACGAGCTCGGAGGCTGGTTTTGCAGAGCACCGAGTCAGCTGCGACGATGTCAATGTCAAGATTTGACGATAGACCAACGGTCAGTGAGTAGATCTGGATCAGCAATAACCGCTGTGGATGTAGAACAACTCATCGTACGTCCCAGACGTTCTCGGCATGACATGCAGAGCAATGATACGCTCCACACTATACATCCATTGCGCAAGACGTATCAAAGGATCCGACCCTATACCAAAAGAGGACTGGTGGGAGCGGATGAAAGGAGTTTCTTAAGACTTGCTTCAAGTCTGTAACGCGCTTGAGCTCTGCGTCGTATTCACCTTTGTCGCGTCAGTGTCAGTGGGACCACCCTCTCATCTGAGCTATGCGTGAGACTTTGTGTGATTATGGGAGTTGAGTGATCACGTTGCAAAGCGGGTCAGCAACGCGTTTAATCTTCAGTACGAGCTTGAAGTAATTCAGATATAGCTGTGTATGTCGCTGCACAAACTACATTCAAGCCTGTCGTGTCTGTGCCCGAAGTTACATGCACGGCTCGCTGCATCTGCCTTACCACGATGTGCTACGCCGTGCAGGAATTGGCGCAGAATCATACGACTGTTTGCATTCCGCTGTTATCCATCGATGGTTCGTCAATAAGGCATAGACATGAAGGAGGATTTGCGACTGTTCGGCCAAATCGGCCCACTAAAACAGCTTATCACCGACACTTCCCAGCCGTGCCACATTCATTCACTTTCCCACGCGTGTACTCAGCCGTAATCTAGCTGACACTGCGTTTGTGTGTCCCAGAGCGCTGGATGCTGGATGCTGCATGGTACTGGCAGCAGCGAGCAGTTCGACAAAAGAGGTTGATAGCATCGTAGCCCTCGTTACTCACCCTAATCACCACCACCAATAAACAACTAGATAAAATGTCCGCCGACCTCCAGTGGCTCCTCGTTCGCAAGTGGAACTCGTTCCAAGTCAAGGGCCAGGCCTTTGGTCCTGTGTTCTCCAGGGAGAAGGTGGGTTTTGGACGTTCTTCTTGCGGGTTTTAGGTCAGAGCGAGGATCAGAGTGGGCGGAATGTGCAAAGGGAGGAGCTGGTGTGGAGGAATGCTGCGTGGTGAGGTTGGAAAGACGAGGTGGAATTTGGGGAAGGAGTGGTTATGCGTATTGAAGAGGAGAACGGTCGTCGTTGCTCCCGGAGTGGGCGAGCACGATCACGCGTATAGCAAAGCAAGAGAGCAGGAAGCAGGAAGTAGGGGGAGCTAGGAGCCAGCGGAAACAACGTGAAAAACACAGGACCTATGCTGACCGCGACTATTGCGAACACAGGGAAACCTCCTCAACCGACACTCGCACAAGTTCTCCGGTCTTGCCAACTCCAAGGTTGTCAACATCTACGGCACCCCCGAGGGCGGCATCACCGTGACTAAAGTCAAGGCCGACGCCAACCCGCACCAGGTCGCTGCTGCCCGCACCCACTTCAACCTCCGCCGCTCCACCGGTCCTCGACGTGCCAACAAGATCGCCGCCGCCGAGACTGCCGGCAAGGGCTACCGTGCCGACCTCCGTAAGGTGAGTCGGAGTTTGAGTCAAACTCTCTACTTTCACACTTCCCTCTTCATCCTTTCTGCGTCACACGTACCCTCTACCGCCCCCGCAGCTGCACTAGAACTCCCCGGAACCGCTGCTTTCTGCAGACGTACCTTGAAGGGCCGAGCGTATTAGGTTTGCAAAATTGATCGTCATACAATCCCACCTATTCCTTGTCCCGGCGAGGTTTTGACCAGACGCCGGGGGATCATGTGCTGGTTGGATACATCCCATCTCCTGTCTATCTCTTGGCTGCATCACTTCTCTGTTCCCAGGAGGAGCTCAGATCGCACCAAAGGACAGGATGCTGACGCATTGCTTGCTCTTGCTTGCTCGTGCCGCTACAGGTCGCCGTCGCCCGTGCTTCCGCCCTCACCCGCGCCTCAAAGCGTAACGCCAACCCTCCCAAGTCTTACCCTATCAAGCAGCGTGGCAACAAGAAGCAGGCCGCTTCTTCCGCCAAGAAGAGCGACGAGGACGTCATTGAGCTCGACTAAGCTACTCTGCATATAAGGGATCAGGTTGCTAGTCGATCGCGTAGTCATAGGTCGTGATGCGCGATGCGAGTTGTGATGTACATATCACTTGCATGCTTCTAAATATCTACAATGCTTGCTATCGCGACAGTCTGCTCACTCGCCGTCGTACATGATACCGAATACTTGTGTACAACATGACACTCTTGCTCGCTCTCTCAGTTCTGAACCGCTATCGACAAAAATGATCGGAGCTACTCCCTCTCAGCCTCCACCGCCTCCACAAACTCGTGCATGGTCTCGAACGTCCAGTCCGGCCTGACAGTCGACTCGGCGTCAACACCAAGTTTCGCCTCTTCCCTAGTGATCCAGACAGTCTTGAGACCCAGCCTGTGTGCGCTGTTGATGGAATCAGAATCTTGAACACGTCTCTACTCTGAGCTCAAGAGTAGCTGTGACTCACGGCTCGATGTCAGCACGCTTGGAACATGCGACGATCAACACTTCGCTAGAACTGATGTCGAAGTCTCGGTCAAGGCGCTCGAGTGCGTACTGGAAGTTGCGCAAGTCGGGCTTGTACGAGCCGACTAGTGTAACGAGAGAGAGAATAGTCAGCCATGGGAAGCCAAGATCTAAGTCTGATATGCAATGAGAAGTGTGACTCACTGTCTTCCGCAATGTAGGCCGCATCCAACTCTCCCCAGCCCACTTCGAGCTTCCGCCTTGTCCTGGGCAAGCCGTATCAGTAAACGCCGTAATCCCCCTCTCAGAAAGTGGGTACGACTCGGCTCACTCTGCAAAGCTGTCGTTGTCAACATTGCTCAAGACGGCGAGCTTGAATCCCAACTCCTTAAGCTTCTCCAGTGCAGTCGGTGAGTCGGGGAAAGCGGGCCATGAGCCCACAGATGAGGCAAAGGCCTGGGCCGAGTCTACAGCGGAATCAGCATCAGTACCGCGACGGCTTCACGATCATTTAGACAGGCTGGAGTGTGAGTAAGGACACACCTTCGTCACCCCACAAACGAAGCTCGCCTGCAAGGCGGAGATACGTCTCTTTCAACCTATATCGACGCCGAAGCCTGTCAATCCACGATGCGTCACATGAGGTATGAGGCGACTTACACAGCAGGGTATATCATGGTTGGGTCCTCGGCCTGGATCTTCTTTGATATCCTCTCAAAGGTGGCGAACACCTTTTCGAGACTGGGGCACGTCTTTTGTTCAAGTAACGGTGTGAGTGCAGAGTACTCTCCTTGCCGAGCGTCCTGCGGCCACGCAATCAGTACGGCAAGACATTCTCGTAGATCACTGCTGCGCGAGAAGAACTCACGATCAAAGTCTGTAATAGCCGTGTGAAGTTGATCAGTCAGTGCGCAGCGTGAGGGTGTGGGAAAGACGCACGCCATAACAATCGAATAGAAGTGCTCTATCATGGCTGTATCAGCTACTGCGCAAGGAGATGGTATGCCAAACAGCTGTGCTCACTTGAAGTGGTCCATGATGTCTTCTATCTCCTGTCTTTTGTCTTCGTTGATTGTCGTAGAGACTAGGTGAAGAAAGAGGAAGGAGGAAATGATGGTTCTCATATTCCCATTACATCAACGTCAAAGGGGAAGGACGAAGTGGAGGCAGTGGAGGCAGACACGCCGCGGGGTACTCGCGTAAGGGTAAGTGGGGAGAATTGATCCCGCCACCTCCTGGGCGTCGGAGATGCCGTATTATCCCAACTTGGGCGCCGGCCGAGTCATGCTTGCATTGTTCACACTTCTCTACTCCGTATGAGCATATAAAAGCACATGATATCCCCAGTACGCCGCTCTTTGCCAACTCTCGCCTCTTTCACCCGAACTTGTCAATTCAGTAACACAGCCATAACCAAGATGTCCGCCCCTGCTCCTTACACCGTCGTCAAGACTGACAGTGAGTCCGCCCTCGTCTCGTCGTAGTCCGTGGCGAGCAGCGAGTGACTGACATGCGCTTGGTAGAGGCACCCGCTGCCATTGGTCCTTATGTCCAGGTGAGCATAATATGTCTGACATCAGATACTCCATGCTAACGAGAAATTTGACAGGCCGTCAAGCACAATGGCGTGAGCTCGTAACGCTCGTTAACACACTTGAGCTCGAGCTGACAATCACTGCAATAGCTCATCTACGCTTCCGGCTCTATCCCGCTGCACGCCACTGACGGCAGCATCGTCGGTACGACCATCGAGGAGCAGACCGTATGTCGCCACCTCTTTGACTCGCAATCCATCTCCTGTCTTTCTCTGCTGACTAGCGAAACGCGCAGCAACAAGTATTCAAGAACATCTCCGGTGTCTTGGCCGCGGCGGGCTCAGACTTTGATCACGTGCTGAAAACCACCAACTTCCTCAAAGACATGAACGATTTCGTGGCTTTCAACAAGGTCTACGCCGAGTACTTCCCCGACAACAAGCCTGCCCGAAGCACCGTCGAGGTCGCGCGTCTCCCCAAGGACGTCTTGGTCGAGGTCGAGTTCATCGCCGTCGAGAAGAAGTGAGCGTGGGCGTAGGCGTACTTCGTCAAAAAGATAGAGTGTCGTAGAAATGCATTGCATATGGTATCGTGTGCTGGGTATGTGCTTTCTTCTACAGTGCCAGATCGTTACCGGCCCCAAAATTACAAGTCCTACTCGTGAAGCTTAAAGCCAAGCGCTATGCAAACCCCATCGTCTCATCCAAGATACCTCTGAAGCGCTCCCCATCCACAGCCGGAAACGGCTTAACGCTCCCCTCCCACTGCCCTCCCAGGAATAGCGGCAAACTCTCTTCCAGCTGCCTACGAGACCGGCACATCAGCGCCATCAACGCGGAACGCGGAACGCGGAAACATGAGATCCTAGAAGTTCATTTGCAGAAATGAAGAGAAGTACCCACTCGACTCTAGAGACCATGAGATAGCCTTGTTTGTCCAGCTCATCGGCTAGTTCCGCTTGGTGGTTGTCCATCAGCGTTTCGTTGGGCACTATCAACAATGCCGGCGCGGGACGACATCGGAGGACAGTGAGGATTGAGCCTGAGCCTATGGCGCGTAGCGCCCAAGTATTCCATTGTCAATACGGCGCGTTGATGAGAGGGAGGAGATTGTCTCACCCGCATGGCTGATGACTGCATCGCTATCCTTGACCAACCCCTCAAAATCGTCCGTATACCGTAACAACTCCACTTCAAGGTCCCCGATAACGCCCTTTCCAGCTCCCTGATGGTCAAGTCCTATGTTCAAGTGTGACGGAACAGCCGCTCGACCGTATTGGACGACCAATCGGCCCACTCCTAATCTCGGTAAGAGCGCCAACGTTGACGGTGATAGAATCGCGTTGGTGAGTAAGGGGAATAAGGTCGAGCCTACTGTCACGAACAGCGTGCGCTTTCCCTGCTTTCCCTGCCGAGCAGGCTGCGCAGGCTTGCGAGGCATATTCGACTGGTGCGTGGTCGTGCGTCGCGGGGAGCAACGAGGATGGATGTGAGCTGAAGTGATCAGGAAGTGAATTGCCAGTGAACAAGTGGACAGGTGGACATTGTTTTGCGGGGCCTCGATGTGAATGTTGGTTGTGAATGGCACGAGTACGATTCCTGATTTCTGATTTCAGCAGTATCGTGGTCCAACTTTCTACCGATCCCTCTACAACGCATCCGACGCCGCCCCTTTCTTTCACGTCTTTCGGCTGCACACTCATTACGTTAGAGACACCAGAGAGGACAGTAAAGCTATAGTGACCTCATAAATCAGAGACTGCATACCTTCAACGAAGCAGCGACGATGCCGCGCCTCTCCCTTCCCAGACCAGCGGGTCTGCTCCGATCTTCTCGCCGACTTACCCCAGCTTCAGCTTCAGCACCAGCCATAACCATCCGACGCGGAATAATCACTTCCACCCCCACATCGGACGCTTCTTCTTCCGCAGCATCATCTTCGTCTTCGTCGTCGTCAAGAACGCCGAGCGGGTTCAGCACGATAAACGCTTCCGAGATCTCGCACTTTTCCGCTCTCTCCTCGCAGTGGTGGTCGGAAACGGGTGAATTCGCATTACTGCACCGCATGAATCCTACGCGGGTGGAGTACATTCGGCAGAAAGTGGCCTTATCGCCTTCCACGGCGCCCTCGTCGTCTGACGCTGCTTACGCGGGTACTCATAGCGTTAATGCTAGCGCTAGTGGTAATGCTTTTGTCGATGAGCCAGAATGGACATTTGAGACTCGGCATTCCGACGCCGAACGAGAATCTTCACGCGGCACAGGCGCGTGGCTATCAGGGCTCAGATGTCTGGACGTCGGTTGTGGTGGGGGATTACTCTCCGAGTCATTGGCCAGATTGGGCGGGGAGATAATTGGCGTCGACGCCAGTTCGGCCAATATAGGGATCGCCAATACGCACGCCACCCAAGATCCGTTTCTAGCGCGAAAGATCCAGGAAGGTCGATTGGAGTACCGACATAGCGCCGCGGAGAGCTTGAGGGATGCCGGAGAGAAGTTCGACGTGGTCTGCGCGATGGAGGTGCTCGAGCACGTTGACCAGCCTGGCGAGTTCATGAAGTGTCTTGGGGATATGGTCAAGGTGAGTCACATCATAGCGCTTCTTTGCCTTCTTATCAAGTATATCCCTGTTATATGCATATGGACATTGACGATACTGCTACTTGTCAGCCCGGAGGCCACCTGATCGTCTCGACCATCTCGCGCACGCCCCTCTCGCAGCTCCTGACGCTGACAATGGCCGAAGACGTCCTCCGCCTCGTGACGCCCGGTACCCACACCTACTCCAAATTCGTCAAACCAGACGAACTCCGCCGCTTCGTCTTCTCCGACATGGGCGGGTTCGACGTATGGCGAAGAAGCGAGAACGGGTCCGATATCAGGAAAGGCGAAGTAGGGGAAACTCGAGGGATAGTGTACAATCCCTTGAAAGCGCAGTGGAGTCTGTGGGACGGCGTTGAGGGCGGGTGGTGGAAGGGAGTCGGCGAGAACTGCAACTACATGTTCCACGCCCGGAAGCACTGAAGCACTGAAACACTGAGGTCATAATCGTACTCGAGGCATGCAGGCAATCACACCCATGAGTCATACACAGACTATGCTGCATCATCCATCTTCTGTACACACGTCTACATGCATTGCTCATACCTGCTGGACCTGCTGCCGAATTACGCAAAGCCACACGCTCACTCCTCCATATTGACGTCCTCTCCAGTCGCTGGCGCTGCGGGTGCAGCGGTCTCGCTTCCCTCGGCCGGCTGCGCTGGCTCCGCACTGGGGTTCTGTTCTCCCTCTCCCTCCCCTTCTGCTGCTGGTGCCGGCTCATCGCTAGGGCCGTCCTCGGGCTCACCCCTTGATCTTCTCCAGGCGCGCAAGAGGCCGTCGACACCTTCATTCTCCCACACTCTGAAGTTACCTCGCTTTGCCGCTGCGGAGTGATCCAAATCCTCGACAGTACCGTCTGGGGCGCCGATGATGGCGATGGAGGTGTTGAGGACGCTCAAATGCTTGTCCTGTTGTAATGTGTCGTGCAGGGCAGAAAGACCGTGGTTGATCAAATCGGGCAATGAAGCTGTGAGGTGAAGCAAATCGTTCGATCGACGGGACAAAGTTAAGTTATTTGAATGAGAAATAGACGAGCATAACGAGATGATAAGCTAAGACCATTCGCTGAACGATGATTACGCACCACTCTCAAACGACTCAAAGTTCTTCTCAAGGTATGTCTTGGCACTCTGACTCCTTGCACCGATAGAGTGGGCGTAGTACTCAAAGGCGGTTCCTGAAGGGGAGAACTCGTAGAGGTGGGGACCAGTTTCCTACAGCGCGCATGAGCTCATATCAAAAGCTGATGTGGATTGAACGTACATCTTCGCCGATGACGAGGAATCCCACACCATAAGGTCTTCTTCCATACTCCTGAGTGTTGGTTTGGGCACCTGTAGCGAGTCCTCGTGTTGTCAGTATGGTGCTACAGCTAGACAGGGGAGATGGAATACGCACGGTCTGCAATGCTTTGCACAATTCGGCCGACGGGGATAGCTCGTCCGAATGTCATTCGGGATCGCATGGCTTGTTGGCGCATGAAGTTGCTGCAACAATCAACGGACATGCACTCATCAGCTCTGGCTGATTATATCACCCATCGTGGGGGCGGGGGAACAGATGAGCTAACCTCAAAACCCTCGCATCGCTCGTTAAGCCCGCAATGGCAACGCCAACATGGTCGTCAATCCTGATCAACTTTTTCTGATATGTCGCGAGTTCGCCGGTGGATCGCTGCGGTTCAGCAATGAGATTGGATGAGCGTCAAGAGCTATTCAGGTGTGCGAATCCCAAATCCTTTCGAGCTCCTGACTCACCTTCAAGGTGAGAAGAACGGCATGAGTAGCTGATCGCAGACCGATCGCTGCTGATCCTTGCTTCACGGCTTCGAGGGCATACTCGACTTGATGCAACTTGCCTTGGGGCGACTAATGGTGGAATACAGGTGAGCTGTGCGGGAAGATATGACGAGGGTTCGAGCACTCACGAAGGTGGTATTGTCCGAGTCGTAAGAGTTACGGAACTGAGGTGAGCAAGTGTGAGCTGTCAGCGGAGCTGGGACGAAGATCCTATGCCAGCTTACCATTGTGATTGTTCGCGCTGGGCTAGTGTGGTATCAGAAGAGGAAAGAAGAAATCTATTGAAAGAGTAATGTAGCTGATAGTAGACGATTTGATCAAGCCAAAGCAAGCATGCGCGTCGTGAGTGACAGTGAACGTCGTTGTCAGCGTTGAGAGCAGAGAGCGGTGCCCCAAAGTGGCATATTTGATTAGATCCCGTTTTACCGTATTTTATCCCACCACCGCCAACCACCGCATACACGTGGCATCACGTGACAGCGCAACAAGATTTCTGTTTTCACCTTTGCTCTTGTCCACTGTTCAAGAATTCACGGTCGATATTGAGTGTTATTCGCAAATATTAAGATAAACAGTGACTACCAGCAACGATGAGACCTCTGACTAGCGAAGAGACAAAGGCGGTGTTCGAGAGTGAGCTGTTCTGTGCACCATGACTTGGGACTTGAAGAGCTGACCCGTATGCAGAGCTCGCCAATTATATCGGGACCAACCTCGTCCACCTTATTGAGCGAGACGAGGATGACGAGTACTGCTTCAGATTACACAAAGACCGGTGAGCAGCTCAGCGAGATTCAAAGTCTGCAAGAGCTGACGACCTCGCTTCGTCAGAGTATACTACCTCCCCGTGGCCATGTTGCACCTCGCCACGTCCGTCGCTCGACCGAACCTCGTATCGCTCGGAACATGTTTCGGCAAATTCTCCAAGACTGGCAAGTTCAAGCTCGGAATAACATCTTTGGACTGGCTGGCAAAGTATGCCAAGTACAAGGTGAGTCCGAATCCGGATCTACAGCTTCAACAAGGCGTTCTTTTGCTGATAGTAGGCGGTATGATGGATAGATCTGGATCAAACCATCCGGCGAGCTTCCTTTCCTCTACGGGAATCACGTCGTCAAGGCGCACCTGGGTAGAATAACGGAGGACACGCCAGAGCACCAAGGTGTTGTGGTATTCAACATGGGAGACGTACCATTGGTGAGTTTGCACCAGTGCCCCTCTGCAGCCTATTTTTCTTCAGTATACTCCCAACAATCGTACTAATCGAATTCGATTATTAGGGCTTCGGAGTCACCGCTCGATCAACGCTGGATACGCGCAAACTCGACCCAACAGGAATTCTCGTCTTCCACCAAGCTGACGTGGGAGAATTCCTCCGAGACGAAGATACGATGTTCTAGTTTGGGTAGATTCGACGAAAGAGAAGGGAGCGATGGGTGTGGGTTCAGACTTCACGGGTAATCAGGTATCAGGGCTATGTGGGTGTTGCGCATTCTAGCATGGCTGCACGTATTGTATGTATACATATCTCTCATCTTACGCTAACAAGTTGAACTTGATTGACCAAATTCGGAATTGCTGAATATCATACTGACGTCTTGGTCGTGCAGCCGGGTAGCGTCGCCTTTGAGCACTGATCTCTTATGGCTGACAGGACCTGTGCACTAATGAGTTGGGACTGATGGACCAACAACCGAATTCGAGAGTGTTCTGCGATGTTTTTGGCCACCCATGAAGGGAAGCGAAAGCCAGCTGACAAGTGCAGGATCCCCAGTCGGCGGAGAAAGCTGCAATGTCCCGGGAGCGGACATGGGTCTGTTGAAGGCGCAGATAACGGTCGTGAAGTCGGGAGACATATTGTCGTGAAGAGTCCGACTCCGCGGCGCCTTCTGCTCGCATCCCAAATGGCAGATAGGCGGACCACGATATCCGAGACATCCATATCGCGCAGAGCCCGACTCCGCGACGTCTTCTACTCGCATTCCAAATGGGAGCAAGGCCGACGATGTGAGCTCAAAGGACGAGCAGCACGACATATCACGTCATAGCAGCTACTCAGCTGTCTTTCATTGCGCTCTTTTGAGGATGCATTGCTGACACTGTTTCGCTGATGTGAACCGAGCGAACAACTCCGAGAGCAGCACAGTGCGGAGGCCAACTCCTACGCGTATCATATTGACGGTCCTTTGTCAGAAGCACAGTCGACTGAATAGTGTAGAGGCATAGGATACAGTCTGTCTGCTGCCGTCATACTGAATTCTCCGTACGATTTTTGAGGGAGCCCTTGTTGACAGGTATAAAGGCTGGCTGAGGAGAGGTATTTTGGATTTGCTTTCCCTCAACACATATCATATTTCAACCAAGATTCATACCTGACTCGCAAGTCCCATAGCATTTCCGACATCGCTCAATCGCCCCGACAGAATGGACAAAGGTAAAGGCAAACGAACAACCAGCTCGAGCCGGTCGGCCCCTTGTGTTTGCCCTTCAAAGACGGGAACCGAGCATGACGCCGAAGGCTGTTCCCGTAACGCCGGGCACAATTGTTGGATCAATAAACTCATAGCCGGGAAGCGCAAAACTGATAGAAGTGAAATTCCTATCTGCACACTTTGCGTGAGTCGCTCTGACCGGCGTCGGAACAAAAAAGGTCACCTGAGACGGAAGGCTACTGGATTCTCCTACTGATTTTAACTTCATTTGTTTCTATCCGCACATATAGGCAATGAACACGACCTGTCTGAAAAGCATCAAAACAAAAGGTCTTTTCAAAGGTGATGAGTACCTTTCATCTGATATCGAGCGGTACGAACGAGTTCAAAAGAAAGGCAAAAATTACAAAGCGAAGGTCAACGCGAGGGACAAAGAAGCGTTATTGGCAAACGAAACGCAGAATATGAACCCCGGTTCAGAGGTGCGTTCGTGCTGCGTATATGCGCCGGACAGATGACCGGACAGACGAACTGATGTCGCTATCCTGCGGGGCTGTTACTAGGCTCCGTCGCACGACATGACTGACAGTGGCGTGGGTCCAAGCGGGCTTGGCGGAGGTAGTGACACTGGCAGCTGGTTCCTCGGCAATCGCACTGCGTACCTTGCTCAGAACACTGGTTATAGCGACGCCAGCACGGCGGGCAATCCTTTCGGCCCATCGCCCTCTGCCGAAACCGCTGTCCATGCACCAAATGACACGGCCACCGGCCGACCCGTCAACTCTGGCAGCGCTGAGGATCATTACTCCCAAGACGAAATTCAAGCTTTCCTGAACACCTTTCCGGGATACGGTTCGGGCACTGGGCAGAATACGGGTGGTAGGAGCACGCAGAACCAACTCGATCCCAAAAACTATCCCTAGCTCATCCCATCATCGTTCGCACGAGGCCTATGTCGCATGTTAGGCCGCCGGCAGACGAATCGGGCTCGGTGGCAGAAGTGACTTTCAGGGCCATAGTTGATACTCTAGGAGAGTTCGATGCACAGTGCTCCTTGCCGTGACTCAGATAACGTGCTGGAACAAAATTTCATTTCATGGCCACGCATGAAGGGAGACCAAAGACAGCTAAATCGTCGCTTGCTTCGCCATCCGCGGACAAAGCTGGAGTAATCCGCCCGGACTGATTCCTCGTCTCTAATAAACTGACATTGAGCGCAGAAACCGGCCATGATAGGTCAGAGTGTCGTCCAAAACTCGACTCAGCGAGGCCTTCCAAGTGTACGGCAGATAGGTGCAGCTCCGACGATGCGTCATCAGAGGAAGACGCAGCACGATATGCTATGCAATGATAACTGCTTTGAGAGCCCTCGCTAATATGAGGCAAGCAGATAGGCCTGAAAGAAGCGTAGACGGATATCAATTCGTGCGCGCAACATATCGAATGTCCTTTGTTTAGTGTACAGTGGATCCGAATGACGTACGAATGCACAACGGAGGTGTCAGCGTCGGGTGTAGAGGCTGGCTGGAGAGAGGAGCTTTGCGTGTTTGCTTTCCCTTAATACATAACACATTGATCAAGAAAACCTCTTAGCACCTGTGACAGATCACGCACCAAACAGGATGGACACCGCCACCAGTAACGGTGCCAGCTTCGACTACAACCGAATGTGTGTTTGCCCCACAAATGAGTTCAACGGTGGCAACCATGCCAAAACCGGTGGCACAACATGTGGCAGAGCAGTCACAAACAACTGGTTCGATAAGAGGTATGCTGAGTTGCGGGCCGCTGATACGAAAGATATGCCTATTTGCTCATATTGCGTGAGTCTTTGTGACCAGCTTTTGAGCAGAATATCCAATTTCCCGGTCATCCCAGCTGATCAAGATCTTCTTACTCTTCATCTGCGCTTCTAGGGCAACTCACCTCTGTGCCAGAAAAGTTGCTATACCGAAGACGGTTTCTCGAAGGAAGTGTTAGGCCGGTGTGTTGGGGAAAAGAGAGCACAACGGAATCACGTCAGGTCAGTAAAGAAGAAGGAGAATGAGGAGAAGGAGGGGAAGAAGAAGAAGAAGAAGAAGAAGGCAGAGAATTCACAGAGTGGCCACGAGGCATCAGACGTACGTCTGTACGTGCCAAGTGATTGGCTAAGCAGATTGAGACTGGACAGACAGGCTGATGTGTTCTTCCTACGGGGCTCTGACTGGACTCAGGAGGGGATCACCCATAACCGTGGCGAGGACGCCAGCGAAGATCTCAGGAGCCGTGACTCTGTCAACTCGCTCGAAGCATGTGACACCAAGTACACTGCCCAGTACACCGACTGTGGCAGCACGAGCCGCAGTGCGATCGGCAATACCTCGGACCTGTCGGGGTCTATGGTCCCCTACAGCGACAGCAGTGTCAATCCGGACCGACAAATAATATTCATACATAGCGCTATTCATGGTCGGATTGACTTAAGATTTGGGCGGCCCGTTGACCTTGCCGATGTTAGCGATGAGGCAGCTAGTGTTAGGGCTGACCCGGATAAGTCAGACCTGGACGGTTTCGACATGAAACAATGGGTCGACCTCGATGCCGGGCAGGCCACGCCCGGTAGTGGGTCTGGCAACAACCAGCAATAACGGTTCTCCACACTATCAGCGATAGCCCACCCCTGGGCCATCCTCTCCGCGAAAGCCACATTGCCGAGAACGAGGCCGTTGGAGTACAGATCGGGCTGAACAGGAAACGTGATTATACGAGATATAGAACCGAGAGTTTCATGCAGGGTCTTTGCTGCCGTAACTGTGATAACGCGCTGTACTTGTACATACGTTCCGGTCACGCTCGAGGGGACAGAACCCAGCAAAAAAGCTCACTGTCTCCCAACTCCACGGACGGAGCTGCAAAGTCTGGCCTTCTACTCGCATCCCAAGCAGCCAGATCGCTGACGTTGGCTCATCAAAGGACGAAGCATGCTACCTTACACCAGGGCAACTGCTTGTCTGACTCGATTGCGCTGTTCCACGGATATGCAGCTGGTACTCCTTCTGCGCCAAGATACCTCCATATAGTGAATCGAGCAGAGAAGCCCGAAAGAGGTGCAAGACATGGGTCAAATCCTACGCGGATGACATGAGCGATCCCTTGTCAGATGTAGTACGACCCCGATCAGCGGAGGGGTCTAATATGTCTCTCGACTGCTGCCCTTCAGCTTACTCCGCTGTTGCGACTTCAAATAGAGCCCTTGTTGCAATACATATATATATATATATATACACGGCCCAAGAGAGGCTCAAATGGTCTTCTTGAACACACATCATAACTCACTCGCGAATAACTAGGCGGCAGCTTTTAACATCGCTCCACCACCACCCCAGAATCGACGATAGCAGGTCCGGACAAGAAAACGCCATGGCCTCTTCGACTTTCGCCGATTGTTCTTGCAACAATCCCAATTCTAAACATTCTGAGACTGGATGTAAAACATGCCATAGAGACAGCTTGTACAATAACACAATAGCTGAACATCGCCGACTTGACCAGACTGCCACCTATGTTTGCAGCAGTTGCGTGAGTTGTTTCGCTTAGCTGCGGAGCAGAGGTTACACTTGCGAAGAGATTCTCCTCGATTCTCCTGCTGATCGTTACTTCTCTTGTTCCTCGTCTGAACCAGGCAAGAACAGCTAAGTGTATGCAATGGCTCAAAGACAATGGGCATCTCAATGAAAAACAGCACAGCGCCTGCGAAGGACTACTGCGTTTCGAGAGGCAGCCTTCAAGCAAACAGCAGGCTATGAGGGAGAGCTGGGAAAACTGGGAATCATACGGAGTGCAGAGTGATCAAAGCGAGGCAAATGTGCGTTCATGCCGCGTATTGCGCAGGGCAGCTAATCGGATAGACGGGCTGATGTATCGTTCCTGGGGGGCCAGCAGGGGGCTCAGACGCATGTCATGACAGATAGTGGCAAGAGCTCAAGCGGGCACGCCGACGGCTGTGACACTGTCACCTGGTTCTACGAAAATCACACGGTTTACCCATACCAAAGCACAGGTGATAGCAGCACTGTCCGCAGCGCAGTGGGCAATCCGGCCTTTGAAGTCGCCTTACAGGCTGCCATTCCAGATAGACTGGCCAAACGGCTGGAAGCTGAGCAGAAGATAGATGGCTCTTGGTACGGTGGCAATGGAATGTAAGACAGCATGAGACCAACCACGCCTACTGCTACGGTAGTCAGTCTCAGTTATGATGCATTTATTATCCTTATCCTTTCGGTCCGACTACTGTAGTTGCCAGTATGCCGGTGCCACACTGTGAATAGTCATGATCGCTGTGCCACCGGAATGATCCGGTGGAGGTGGATCGTCTTGAGTCAGCATTAAAAGTCGGTTCACTATGTCTGATATCGCATCGTCTTCTTTCACTCTCATCAACATACGATCCACGCTGCACCTCGTCAGTTCGCAACCAGCATGCTGCCCCCGGCTATCAACTTTCCCAAATGGATAGAGGAGAACAAACATCTCCTCAAACCGCCTGTCGGTAAGTCTGATTTGACATCATACCCCGCATGTCTACGTCAATCGACCAGCTACTGCTTCACTCTTCTTGTCGACGGATCGAGCTAGATAGACTGACGCACGTATCTAGGCAATAAGTGTCTGTACAAAGGCGAAAACTTCATCACGATGATTGTCGGCGGACCGAATACTCGGGTCGATTTTCACATCAATACTACGGAAGAGTGGTTCTACCAATATAAAGGCGCGATGACCCTCAAGGTGGTCGATGAGGGCAAGATCAGGGACATCATCATTGGCGAAGGCGACATGTTCTTGCTTCCTGGTGCGTCTGCGCTGAGTCACATCTGATCGAATGAGCATTGTAGAAAAGCGGGGTCAAAGCTGATACCGCGGTATCGTAGCCAACACTCCGCACTCTCCCAGACGAGTCGCCGATACCATCGGTATTGTCTTGGAGCTTGTTCGACCGGGCGATGCGATCGGTCAGTACCCTTCATACTCCGATTCTGGTCTGGGGCATCATCTCGAGAGCAAAGAGCAAATCATGGCTGATGTAATGGTTTCCAGACAAGATGCGCTGGTTCTGCCCCAACAAAGACCACGGAGACAAACTTGTCCAGATTCGCGAATCAACTTTCCACTGTTCTGACCTTGATACACAGCTCAAGCCGGTCATTGAGCGATGGATGGAAGATGCGGAATGGCGCACTTGTCCTGAATGCGGCGAGGTGGCTCCTCCCAAGTGAGCCAGTTCATGGTGTCACGGCGATGTACGAGGGGATGGAGAGGAGTGCGTCTTGCTACTTGATTACCGGGTTGATGGAAGTGGCGAGGTGATACGGTGGAATGCTTGTAATGTGCAATGGCTGCAAAGTCGTATATAAAGGATATGAATGTATATAATATAGTGCTTCCACGTGAACCGTTCTCCCTCGAATCCATTACAACAGCCTTGGCTCCTCTTTGACCTTTGCGACAGTCGCTTCTTCGACCTCCAGCACATCACCCCCGACGACGCCAACACGCTGTAAGACTCGTTCCACTACAAGAGGCAGGATCCTTTCCCTCTCCTTCTTCTCTCTCTCCCGAGCGCGTTTCTGCTCGATGCGCAATTTGGCCAGTTGCGCTTCGAGATCCGCGATCCGTTCGGACGACTCGCCCAGGGATCGAGAGTGGGAGAGGTGTGTGCGAAGGAGTGATAATGACAGGAAGACCGTTGTGGAGATCAAGAAGATCGGTATCATTGCTATCACCATAGCGGATAAGCTGTCTGTATCACCGTATGGTACCAATACCACAGTATACATGCTCACCAGGAACAATCTCCCTGTACCATACCAAGTGAGCGCTGGGCCGCTTTGCGCTGCTCGAACTTCGCGGAGGATGGGCGTGATGCACATGAGCGGCAGTATGGCCTGGTCCGCTCGCTGACGTAGGTCGATTTCGGAAGACGGACGAATGTAACGATCGGGAAGAACCTGCGTTCGGCAGTGCCGTTTTGCTGACAGGCCGCAGCAGTGAGCGGAGTGGGTTTGCCGACATGATCCCGATACTCAGAGGCGGTATGACGGTGACTACAGGGTCGTATGCTTCGTTGTTATCATGTGAGATGATCATGTTCAAGCTGCTGTCTGGATGAGCCAGGTGAAGAATGCGGGGTCCAGCTGTTGCACCTCTTACGTAACACGTTTCCCCCGTTTTCTATCAATCCAAAAAGTCGACTCCCTCCAATCTCCTTCTCTTTTTACCTCCTCCAGTCCGACCATCTCCTACTCGCTCCCACCTATACATGCTCTCTACCCTCTCAGCAGCAAGGAGCATCACCCACCGCACACTCTCCCTCGCACGACTGAACAACTTGCATAAGACTTTCAGCACCATGTCCGGCGCCGTGACCGACGCGACGATCATTGATCGTTTACATCAACTTCAGATCACCCACCCAGAAGTCGTCTCCCATGCCGCGGCGAAGAACTCTGAGGAATGGCGCGCGGTCCTCACTACCACTCAGCCTACTCTGAGCAACACCCTTCTGACCAAGACCCTCTTGTTCAAGCCCAAGACCGCTAAGAGCGCTACCCCTACCCCCGTGCTCGTGCTCGCTCAGGACTCGACCGAAACCCCTTCTGCGGCTATTGCCAAGTTGCTCGAGCTCAAAGAGCTTCGTCTCGCTTCCGAGGACTTGATCAAAGAGGTCATCCCTTCTGCTTCTACCAAGGACGATGTGTCTGCACTTGCCCTTCCTAAGCCCGTCCCTGAGACTGTGCACTTGCTCATCGACGCTGCTCTCGCCTCTTCTGATGAGCAGCACGCCGTCCACCTCACCACATCGGCTACCACCATCCTCCTCAAGGGCTCAGACATCAAGACATACCTTGACAGCTTGGTCGACGGTGAGGACCGCGTCAGAGTGGTCGACTTTGCAGAGCTCAAGTCGGCTGCGCCTGCCGAGAAGAAGCCTGCGTGAGTGTCCGTGCGCTTGATGCAATCACTATACTGATATGATCTTACCATCGTAGCCCTAAGGTAGAGAAGAAGAAGGAGGGGGCCAAGCCTGTTGTTGCCAAGGAGGAAGATGACAAGTACGAAATGGCGATCCGTTTCAAGAAGAACGAGGACTTTTCTGGCTGGTACACTGATGTGAGTTGTTGTGAAAGCGCCAAAGCCCTTCGCTAACGTACCACTGCAGGTCCTCCTCAAGGGACAAATGCTTGACTACTACGACATTTCTGGTTGCTACATCCTCCGTCCCTGGTCGTACACCATCTGGCAGACCATCCAAAGTAGGTCATCAAGCAGTCACACAATGTGTCAATTAGGCCGTATAAGCTGACTCCTCATAGACTGGTTCGACGATGAGATCAAGAAGCTCGGCGTTCAAGACTGCTACTTCCCCATGTTCGTCTCTCAGGCGAGACTAGAGAAGGAGAAGGACCACATTGAGGGCTTTGCTCCAGAAGTCGCATGGGTCACCAGGGCGTAAGTCTTGTGGGCTATCCGCGGTGCTGAGCTCCACTAATTCAACGGTTCACAGTGGTCAATCAGATCTCGAGGAGCCCATCGCAATCCGACCTACTTCCGAGACCGTCATGTACCCTTGTAAGTCGCACTCGGTCTTTTCATCCCATGGATCCCGGCTGATCTTATTGCAGACTACGCCAAGTGGATCAACAGTCACCGAGATCTCCCCCTCAAATTGAACCAATGGAACTCGGTTGTTCGATGGGAGTTCAAGAACCCCCGTGAGTCAAATGGTCCACCTGACGATATCCGCACTGACTTGCGCAGAGCCCTTCTTGCGAACACGAGAATTCCTCTGGCAAGAGGGCCACACCGCTTTCCTGGACAAGCCAGAAGCAGACAGGGAGGTTTTGGACATCCTTGACTTGTACCGCAGGGTCTACGAGGACCTTCTCGCGGTGCCTGTCATCCCCGGAAAGAAGTCTGAGAAGGAGAAGTTCGCAGGTGGTGACTACACGACCACTGTGGAGGGATTCATCCCCACAACCGGAAGAGGAATTCAAGGTGCTACATCCCATCACCTCGGCCAAAACTTCTCCAAGATGTTCGACATCTCTGTCGAGGCGCCTGACAAGTCACAAGGACGAGTCTTCGCATACCAAAACTCTTGGGGTCTGTCTACCAGATCTCTTGGTGTCATGGTCATGGTCCACGGTGACGACCAAGGTCTGGTTCTTCCTCCTCGAGTGGCCCTGCAGCAGGTCGTCATCGTGCCTGTTGGTTTGAGCAAGGGCGAAGGAAAGAACCAGGGTATCTACGATGCATGCTCCAAGCTGGAGAGGGAGTTGCTGGCAGCGGGCATCAGGGCCAAGGCGGATCTGAGGGAAGGCTACACACCGGGATGGAAGTTCAACGACTGGGAGATGCGAGTGAGTTGCTTCATCCTGCCGCTGAAGTGGATCAGCGCTGACTACCGTATAGGGTGTGCCTCTCCGACTCGAGCTTGGCCCTCGAGACATCGCCAACAACTCTACGTTGGTGGTTCGACGATACGACAACCACAAGACCTCATTCCCTCTTGCCGACATCACCAACTCTATCCGATCCTACCTCGATGACATCCAAGCTACCATGCTGGAACGTGCTTTGGTCACCTTCAACGACCGACTCAAGGTCATCACCAACTGGGACGAGGTCGTGCCCACTCTTGATGCGAAGAACATCCTGGTTTTGCCTTGGTGTGAGGATGAGGCATGTGAGGATGACGTCAAGGACAGAAGCAAGAGCCAGTAAGTCTGACACAATTTATGCGAGTCCCGCATCTGACACGTCACGCTACAGGGCGAACAAGGGCGCGGCGGAGGACTCGAAAGCTCCTTCTGCAGGAGCCAAGAGCTTGTGTATTCCCTTTGACCAAGAACGTTTCGGCGCGTTCCCAGACGGCGAGAACCAAAAGTGTGTGCAATGCGGCAAGAAGGCCAAGAGCTGGACCTTGTTTGGAAGGAGTGAGTGCGGACAGATCTCGAAACGCGAGTGTGAACTGCCTGCTGACCATATTCGGTTGTCAGGTTATTAGATGGGTGCTCGCGTATGCCGAGATGGGGGTTGAGGATCTGGCTGGCATTGTATACAGAGATGAGGACCGTAGATTGCATGCATTACGAGGTTCTTCGCGAGATCTCATCAGCTGTTCTTCTTCACGTGGCGTATTCGATGCATGTGAGCTGTAGTCCGGCTTCATCTGAGAAAGAGTGCAAGTGAAGGAATACTCGTACTCTTCGGGTAGAAGCCATGATCCGACCCAACTCAAGATCCGGCCGCGGAGTTACCCTGAAATGTCACTCTTGCCGAAAGTCAGGCGCTGTTATCTCCCACTCTCCCACTGCATTCATCGAAATAGTAAATAATGCTATAGCTTACGGTGACAGCTCTCTGCGGCATGTGCTATCGCTTCACAGGGCGTATGCTATCACGCCATGACATCCGAAGTGCGCAAGTGGGCGGATGTAACAGTATATATAGGCGGGATGTCTTTTGTCTGTTGCCAGCTCTTCCCTCTGCTTATCTACATCTACATCCACATCTGCACCATAAGGACCCACCAGATACATTACCTGTGACCTCACGAACGATAGTTCCACAAAGACACTGATACAATGTCATCATCAAGCGGGACACAATCATATCAATCCACCGCCCCCTCTTCGCCCAGCTCAGCCAGAATGGCAACTAGCTCAAAGCCCAAAGTCCTCTTTCTGGGACAGCGCTCGCACACGAAATTCGATGAGGCGATCCAAGAAGTGGCGGAAGTGCACACTCTTCCACTCCGAAGCTACGAGGAGAGTGTCGGGTTGATCAAGGAGGCTGTTCGAGAGCATGGTCCGTTTGTCGCTTTTGGTGTGAGTGTCTCTTCGTACTTTACTTTCCGGCATACTTCGGAAACTGACTGATGTGCTGCTTGCTGCGTTCATCCACCATCTTATTGTCTCGTGACTCACAATCGCACAAACACCCCAACTTTACGCTACAGGCCATGTTCCTCATTACCGACGAATTCCCTTCGCGATGGGACGAAGGCCTGCTCGCCCCCCTCGCACCAGAATGCAAATTATACGTTGGCCCAGGGGCGGGCTACGACAAAGTGGACATTGACTGGGTCACGAGCACGTGAGTGACAGATTGCTCTTCTCCACAGTTGCTTTCTGTGCTTCTGACATGTTGTGGAGATTACCACTGTTGTGCTGACCAAGAGTGTTGTGGCGCAGCGGCGCAATGTACGCCAACTCGCCTACCGAGGTTGGAAGGAGGACGGCGGACGGGGCTCTGACGTTGATACTGAACGTTATGCGGGGTACGACGTCGTATGATATCGCTGTGCGAGGTGGGAAATGGAGGGAACCAAGTATCCGATCCGTCGATTGGCGCAATGCGACCGTACGTATCCTTCTCCTTCTCCCACCTCCCTTTTCCCTCACTCTCGTACACATGAAGGTACATACGGCATGCTGATAGCGATGGCGGCGCAGGTCGGGATCGTCGGACTGGGCACAGTCGGGTCTCGTGTAGCTGAGATGTGCACCGCATTGGGCATGTCGATCATATATCATTCGCGAAAACCATCTTCGACCGCGTCGCACGCTTGGACATACTGTGCTTCCCTAGACGATCTGTTGGCACGAGCAGACTGCGTTGTCTTGACTTGTCCTCTGACGAAAGCGACCGAGGGCTTGATCAATCAATCGGCTTTCCAGAAGATGAAGGATGGCGTGTTACTGGTCAATGTCGCGCGGGGCAAAGTCGTCGTTGAGGCTGATCTCGTTCAGGCTCTCGAGTCAGGCAAAGGTAAATCGAGTCCCCTCATTGACCATTGTTCGGTCCTTTGCGGAGTTGATTTGTCAAATGCTAATGTGTCCTGCAACAGTCCGCCGCGCCGCGCTAGACGTATTCGAGAACGAGCCCGAAGTCCATTCTGCCCTTCTCAATAACCCCAACGTGGTGAGTAGTCAGCGCGCCGCAGCATATCACCCTCATGTGAACAAGAGCAAAGGCTAACTGCAAGTATGTCTACTTGCTCAGACACTATCGCCGCACGTCGCTCCTGCGCCTGACACGATGGGCTCGGCGCTGAATGGCGAAGTGCAGGAGAACATTATAGAGTTCGTGAAGACTGGTGTGCCCTTGACGCCTGTCAACCTCGCGCAACTGGGAGCCAACTGATTGCGATTGGATATCGCTTCGTCGGCTTGATGAGGGATCGTTGCGGATCTGCTGCGGTATGAGATGTGCTTGTTGCAATTATATACGTTTTTGATTCGGTTCAGCTTGCTATCCTCTTATAGAATATTAGATGAGCTTTATGACAGCAGGATGCCACTTGGTCAAGTCAGTATCTGCCAGAACAGATCCGTGAGGTTGAAGTGGCAGAGCCATAGCGAATCAATACGAATGTTTGAATCTCTAGGTACAAAGGGTATAACGATAATCGCATCGTGGCGTTTTCCCAAGAACTTGTTTCGTCTACAGCTGCTGTATCCTCTGCGAGACTCGATCCCTGATTGAGGTGTCTGCGGGTGTGAAGCAGAGAGATACGTCGAATGAGAGATAGGTTGTGGAGGAAACACATCAGCAAGATGATTCATCGACTAGCGATACGTGGATCCTCGCGAGTTCACTCACAAGCATTCATGATGGTTTGTTCGTTGATGACGATGTCGGTCGTGTCCGCTTTCGGCCTCGAGACGCGAGATGCGATAGCCGCTGCGTCCGTCTCGAGGATGACTCTGCGAGCATACGAAGAGGACGGTAGGTAATCAGTAATCATCTTTCGAAGGAACGAATGCAGATAGATGAAAGGATAGGCAACAGTGAAGCAGGCGTGGAGACTCACCCATCATCAACAGTCTCGTCCGCAGCGAGCAAGACCAGGTCCAACCCCTCCAAGACATTCCTCTTCTCCAGCTGCCCTCTCAATAACAAGTTGACAGCATCGAAGAACGCGCCGAGGGTCTGGTGCAGCATCAGCTCGTTCGATGTGGAGAGTGGGCCGACGATAATGAAGTTGAGGTCGACTGCTGTTCGGGTGAGGATGATGTGTGGTGGTAATGGGTGGATCTCGCCTGGGTCGAGGGGTTGGTGTCAGCATGATACTAGTCAGAGAGATGGGAGCGAGACAAGTAGTGGTAAACGGAAGGGAAGGTAGAGATCGAAAGAAGCAGGACTAGTGATAATAGGAAAATAGGAGACAAGTATGATACCAAGTGGCAGCGGGTAGACAGGCAGAAGAGGGCAGACACGGGAGGGAAGGAAGACTATGAGTGAAAAGCACACAAGTGAGAGGAAGGGAAGCAGTGATTGTAGAAGGGGCCGGAAAGAGGATATAACAAAAGAGTAGAGAACAAGAAGCGACCATCTTGCAATCCCAAGATCATGATCAATGTAATCCACATCAACACTCACCACCACCCCGTCTGATCTTCTCAAAGACGCTCTTCTCAAACGCTTTCTGCTCCTTGAGGGTAGTCAGCCCTCCCATCCCTGGTCCACCTGGTCCGACCCCCAGATCAGCTGCGATTCCTACACCAGGTGTCGTCTGGTGTGGTGGGTTATAGTATTTCGCCAGGACGCGTTGACCCTCTGCGTCGAGGATCAAGAGGGCCGTGACTGTGTATAGTGATAAGTTGGACTGTGCAGTTGACAGAGTCAGCGCATCCTTAGGAAGCGGTTATGTTGAGGTAGACGATGCAGAAGCATCACTCACCATTGTCATTGTGGCTATTGGTGAGATGGTGTTGAGACTGCTATCATGAGGTTCTACAAGTGCTTCGTGAGCTGTTAAATGAACAGTGCCAGGTCGCGTTGACCTCCACGAGCTGATACAGTATTAGGCGTGTGGAACAATTCTGAGGTTAGGCACAGCTGACTGTCCTGCCCCCGGTCGAAAATAGGCACGTGGGTATGGGATTAAATACGGAAAAGCCCTCAACAATAATACCTGTTGTTGTTGTTGAGGAAAGTGGAAATGAGAAAGTGCAGTGTCGTCATTTCTCGTTTTCCCCCCTATCCTTTCAATTTCTTTTTTTTGATCCAAAACTGGTTGTGCGACGTCATCCATCGTAACAACGACATCATAGCAACACTTTCACTCGGCACCAAACAGCGCATCAGCCAGCACATAGGCGGAGAAACAACCTCGTGAGTGTCTCTTTGAGCTCGGGGCTGCCATGTCCGTTATCATTCCTGCACAAGGGATACAGGTGTGGCTCTATGGATGCATAGTCAAACAAGGAGGATGCTGGGAGACGAAGGAGATACGAGATGCTACTCGCTACTGTCGCTGTCGAGGCTTTGTCAGCACTCTGATCTACCCACTTCCTTCCACCATCGGATCTTGCCGGCGACCTCCATTCCTCCCCCTGCCCTCCTTCTCTTCGTCTTTAGATCCAAGCGACCTGATTCCAGACAAGCGTATCCAAGAGTAAATATACATAAACTGACAAATGCTGCTCCTGTTTTCCCGCTTTGCATATATTGTCACATCGCCGACCAACATTAAATTATCGACTGTCACCGACCTCGTTCCCTCCCGCATCTCATTCCGTACCTCCCCTGCATCTCGTCAGCTGCGCAGTGATCGGTGCTACCTCTAGCCAGGAGAATACATATCGCTGCATCTGTCTCGTTCGTCCCCTACACGCCCCAGCAGATAGCTCGGCGCAACAACAAAATCGCACTCGTTCAATTCGGGTGAACACAAAACAAGCCGAGCGGACTGCACCGCCCACATCGTCTTCTTTCCTGTCGCCTCGCCTATAGCTGCATACACCCCATCGCTACCGCCTCATTCGCCGACAAGCCCCCTTTCCCGTGGTAGACAATCACCATGGCGGCAGTAGCGCAACCACCACCTCCTATAGCGTCGACGTCGAACAGTGGTGAGTTGCACATTCCTATAAGTTCGGCTTATTCAGCTGGGGAAGAAGACCGGTGACATCATTGCTAATATATCCCATTTCCCCGTACCTCTGTTCCATGCAGTATCAACAAGACCCACTTCTTCCTCTTCCACGTCCAAACCTCAAGCTGATGCATCCGCCGCTGTGAAAGCTGAGAACAATGACAAGCCAGGAATACAAGTGGTAGAACCTACACCAGTGGAAGAACAGGCTCAGGATAAGGCAGACGGTAAGTCAGGCTTCTTTACCCGTCTTCACTCGTCTTCAGTCGAAGTCGCTGCTTCCAACGGGGCTGTCCTTTCATATGCCCGAGCTGTTTCTGTGTCAGAAAGGATTGTCATCCTTGACATCTGTCTCTGTTTTGATTATAACCCTCACCTTGTCTTGTTGCCACTCCTCCCCGTCTGTAAACATGACGATCAACAAACCGCATGAAATTTGCTGACCAGAGATATCTCATCTCCCCTTCCCCTTCGCGTTCTTCACTCATTCTGCGTAACGGTTTCTACTCTGGTCACTCACCCTCTCCTGTCCCACTACCGCTCGCGGCGATTATCGATATTCGGCTATTTGACGACGACGACGACGACGACGACGACGACGCTACCCTCACTGCTCTTGCCGCACCTCCATTCCAATTACCATTCTTTCCAGCAGGGGCCAACCCAGCAAACGGCGATAATCCTCAACGTCCGCCTATCAGACCCAATCCAGCCATACGGTCAAGATTCGACCAAGAGCCGAATCCCTTCGAACAGTCCTTCTCCAGGTCGTCACACCACTCTTCATCGTCGCTCTCGGACCGAAACACGCCACCTCGTGGGACTGATGCAACGAGTACCCGACACAACGCACTGCCACCATTGTCCTCATTGACCAGCCCGGCAGCAGCCGACCCTACCCAATTTCCCTGGCTCGCTCATTCACTTCGTGCTGGTCCACTCAGCCCGGCTATGTTGGCGGGGCCGCAGAACGGAACGCACGGTAACAACGCGACAAATCATCGAGCAGGCGGACCTGAGGCGAATGGGAACGGTGCAGATGGAGGGTTCGATTCCAACACCTTCAGAACAGGCTTTACGCCCGGAGCTGGTGGAACGGGATTTACGCCAAATTACAACTCATTTATGGGAGGAAACCTTGGTGCGCTCGCCATGCCTAGTCCAAACACTGCCGCGTTCCTCAATAGTATCACCAATGGGACGCCTCTCGTCGAGGGATCAGACGTGGCGGCCGCTGCAGCAGCTGCGGCGAACGCTGGTCATCACGTAGCTCCACACGATGGGCCACTGCCGCCCCCGTCGGCGATCCCACCGCATCTTCAACCGCACAACACATTACACCACGTGGGCTCGTCCAATGAGGTACCTCAAGAGACCATCACTCCGAATACCCTCTCCGCGCTGACAGGCGTCTTTGGTGACATGTCACGGGCGCCACCACCGCAGCAACAGGCACCGCCATACTTTGCTCAGGCGATGGGTCCGCCTCACCCTGTTCCTGCACCGATGCCGCATGTCGATTATGCCCAGCAAAGTGCCAATGCTGCAAGCCAAGCTGCCAACGGCCTCTTCTTGCTGAGTCAGGCTCACCACGAGTTATCGAAGCGCGAAGAGGCGGAGGGCCGGGGCAATACGCCCGGAGCGCCAAAACGAACTTCCTCTGGAGCAACACCAAAGAGTGCGAACGGCGCTGGACAAAAACGCAAATCTGATACAACCGCTGTGAAGCCACTTGCCGCTAAGAAAGGGAAGAAGGGTCAGCAGACTGCTCTGGCTACTCCACCGAAGAGCGGTGCCAAGCAAGAAAGCACCAGTCCAAGCTTTTCTGTCGGGTCGGACGACGAAGACGATGACAAGATGCTTTCATCTGGCAGGCCGGGAGAAACGGAAGAGGATAAGCGGAAAAACTTCCTGGAAAGGAACAGGCAAGGTAAGCAGTACCTATTATGTGCAGGATTTCAGTACTAACATGTTCGATGTAGCTGCTCTCAAGTGCCGTCAACGTAAAAAGGCCTGGCTCGGTGAATTGCAGAATAAGGTGGAAGGTATGACGATGGAGAACGAGAGATTGCAGCAGACGATACAATCACTGCACGAAGAGGTTGGCAGGCTGAGCGCCATTCTCATGCAGCATAGAGACTGTGGGCTGGGAATCCCTCCGCCTTATGGTAGGCCGATACGGTAGCCAAGGCGAGAGGAGGTGGGGAGAGGAAGGTTGATCCGATTTTTAAGTTATCTCGTACACGTAGTGCTGTTATATTCTGTCTTTGTATATCGGGTGATCTGCACCTCTAGTCGATAAAACCTATAGTCTATATCTTTCGGGACCATCGCGCAGAGAGATTGTTGGCTTTCCGGGCAGACCCCACTTATATTATTCCACATACCCAAATTAGTGGATTATCTGTATCTCGTACTAAAAGGGGAGTGAAGTGGATCAAAGTGAAGAGTGAGCGGTGGGCATCACCGGTCTTATATACCTTATACCGAGAGATGTGATCGCGTGACGAAGCGCCCGTCTCCTCTCTCTGTATGTTGAAGACGCGCAGGGTTCCATTGAAGTGATCGTTACATGGCCGATTCTCATTATCGTTATGTTATAGGAGCAAGTGATATGACGGTACAGGGTATAGTTGGTAGAACGTGAAGAGAGAAGCTAGATGACCCGCACGGCGAAAGCTACACAGACGAATATTATAGAGTCCTGTGAAAGGGTACGACGTCAGTGAAACAATTATGACGAGGGCGAGGGGACGAGAGAATGAAGATAGAGGAGAAGAAGGAGGAAGAGGAGGAAGAGGAGCAATGGTAGTAGCAGGAGAAGGAAGAGGGTAGACGGACATTACTGAACATCTCCTGGACGGCGGCATCTGTGTCTTCCCAATGACACGACATGTCGGCGCTGTGTCGGGTCGGGGCGATCGTGGTCAGCTCAGCTCGGCGATTGTGTTTTAGGTACTGGTAACGTAGTCTGACATGAGAGGGAGGATGGATGAGGGACTTACCGACCTGCCTGACCGAGGTTCTCAGTCAGTGTCGCTGTGACCTAGAATCATTATTTGGCGTCAGCGACAGCGGCATCAGCGACAGCACCAGCAGCGATGATCCCTACGACCACGACATAGCAACCGAATGGGGAGATAGAACGTACGATATACTTGAATCCTCGAGGCTCTATCTCGATCATCCGTAATTTGACTCTCTATCAACAACCACACCCATCAGTGAATCAGCCTTTATATTCAGCATTATAGCTCTGACCCAAAGTGCCTAGCAACGGACCCACCTCGGAGATCTCCTTGCTGTACGCTGCCATTTTGAGCTTGTCTGTCGAATCCCATATTGCGCTACTGAGCGTTCTCGCTAGGAGCTGAACGAGTACTAGTCAGCTCTATTCTCTGTATCCCGATCAGTTGCTCTCTGTCTGATCCTGGCTCTTCGTCTCTGGAACGAGCTCCTCGCTTGGTATGTCTCCAGGTCGACTTCGTGCCGAATAAATGTACTCACGCTCTTGACGAAAGGCCGTAAGCTGTCCGCTGGAAATCTGCCAGGTCACTCATCAGTCAGTGAGTGAACTTATAGTTAACAGTCTGATACGCGCAGTGCAACGAAGCCATGTATGCATCCGCAGAAGGCAAAAGCACGACTCACCTTTGCCGAGGGGAAGTAGCTCCTGATCGATTTTGTAACGGCGGTGAAAGCGCGCCGTTCAATCGAGACGAAGACATAGCGTCGGCAGGCCGCAGGCCAACTCCAGGGCTTGTATATTCCAAACGTCGATCGCTGCTGCTGAGCAAGTTGTGACTCTGCGTCAATCGACGTAACGGTGTGATGTATGGTAAAGGTCGAGAGTGAGAGACGACGAGATCTGAGACGCGTTCGGACCGGTTAATCATACGAGTACGAGTGCGAGTAGGAAAAGTGTTCTCATGTTGACGTTTTATATTATCCACTATCCACTATCTCACAACATCTCTCTCGAAACTTCGACCTAATCCGCCCTATCCATCAGCCTTATCTCAACTCATCTTAGTCACACAATAAAGGCCGCCCGCGAGTAAGAATATCTTGTGCTGCTATAACATCGATCGCGTGGGACGGCGATGGACCTGAACGGAAGCTCGAGCAGCGGCCTACCGCTGGACGCAAGTTGGCGTATGCCCATGACGCACTCGCATCATCCTTCGCTCAGTGGTAGCGCGGGCGGCGGCGGGGGGAACAAGGATCGCGATCTTATATGGGACGTGAGACAGCCGACCGCATCGGCGTCTCTCAATGGCGGGATCAACGGGCTTGGCTTCCCGTCAGACTCGTATCCATCGTTTGCTCATGGGGGGAAAGGCAAATCCGTACAGAGGTACTATCACGATCACGACTACGACCACGATCAAGATGACGGTCAAGATCGCGAACCCGACAAGACTGTAGACGGACAAGATAGCTCACGAGGACGAGGAGAGATCGAGCCACTTGGCGTGCACGTCTTGGCCAAGGTGATGGATACGAGTAAAGGGCGTGACAAGATCTTGGTGCGTTGTACTATCACTCATACCTCTTTCTTTACTACAACCGAGTCGCAACCCGCTGACCCGCTGTTCGTGGTCATCGTAGAAATGCGCCCAATACTCACTCCGGACATACCTATATCTCCTCACGCTGATAGCGCGCATTCGACCGCTCTCGCCGTGGTTCAGAGCGAACTCGAAGCGGATCAAAATCGCAATCTCAGGCTTATCTCTTACTCGGTGAGCCCCTCTTCCGTCCTTCCGCTTTTCCCTTCTCTTCCCTTCTTTCCCTCCTGCAGGCTCAACGCTCAAAATGATTGATTGAGGACTGACGTTCGTTGTGCACACAGAAAATGCCTACTCCTTCTTAATCCCCTACACCCCCTGACCGACCTTTTGTCTCCACGGCCAATGTCCGCGCGGACGCTCGTCTCGCATCTCGTCGACCTCATCTCGGCGTTGTCGGATGACGTGTATTGTTTGTCGAAGTTGGGTTTGGTGGGTAAAAAGGCTGGGGGTATAGCGGATCGATGGGCAAAGTGAGTTTTTGGCTCGATCTTTTCTCATCCACTTTTGAGCTCTGTCTCCACATCCAACTGGGCAATCATCTTCCTTGGAAGAGCTCCTGGAGCGAGAGACTATCATTATCTCGTCATCGCATTGATCTCGTATGCGAGATTACGATCGCAAGCTGACGCTTCTTGCTTTCACAGCCGATTCTGGCTCCTGACCACCGTCATATCACTATACAAGCTCCACTCCGCTACCTTACCGCGCTTGAGAGCAAGCATAACCACTTCCTCACCCAGCGCGGCAATATCAAAAGACAAGGCCAAGCTATCAGAGGCAGAATGGACCAATAGGAAGTTATTGGCGGATCTGATGTTTGTTTGTGAGTCGTCTGCTGTTCATGTCCGTATACCATCCTGCAGGGATGCAGCGCTGAAGGCATCTTGCGCAGCGTATGATGTGTTCGAACTCAATTTCCCAGTCTTTGAAGAACCTATGAAGTGTCTAGCGGGTCTGATATCGGGATTCATCGGGTACGTCCAGCTTCTACGTAGCTCATCTGGTCCAAGTGGTAGCACTCGAAGTGGAGCTGACATGAGATGAACAGCGCGTCGAAACTGTACGATCAGCACTGGGAAGCGAGCGTAGGCAAGGGATAGAGGGAATGAACGAAACACGACGCTGTTGTATGCGATGCTGTCGGATGGAGTATGGTCGGAAGGGCAATATGATTGGTCTGATGCATCATGATCATGATCGAGATTGGTCTGTGACAATGGCATTGTGAGTCATTACAGAAGCTCGTCTCTATAAACATGCATGATTGGCATATTCTGTTCTGCAGCTGGCTACATGGATGCTGAAGCCAGGACTTGGTAGACTTGGGAATGATATGTGAATGAGACGGAAGAAATGCTGCTACAGCCATAATCTATATGCAATGCGATCGCTTGACCTCTTCGTAATTCTGCTTGTTTCTTCTCTTTTTCCTCGTGATACCCGTGCTATGTGACATTGCGTAACCTCCCTCTTCTCTGGCATTTGGCTGACCTGCGCGCCCTTATTATATTGGTTGTTGATGAATGATGAATGATGAACCGGATAAGGGCGAATCACATGACGGACCCAATGATACAAGCAGCGATAATGGCCAACGCGGTAGTACCTGTCATGCTGGCGTATGACCGCTTGGCTCCTGAAGTCGCTGTTGACGTCGACGTCGTGGTTGAAGTAGCGGAAGAGGAAGAGGAAGAGGAAGAGGAAGAGGCGTCGGCAACTATGACTTGGCCTGAAGTATATGACGACCCAGAGGCCGAGGCAGTGTCGGAACTAGTGGACAGCGCGCCAAGGAGAGAGAAGGTGGTCGTCGGTGTTGGGTTCAGGGTAGCTGCTGATGCTGACGCTGATGTAGCTAAGGTTTCGGCTGTCGACTCGGAGGCAGTGGTCTCAGCCGCAGTTGAGTCGGCGTGGTAGACTATCAGCGAAGTTGCTGTGGATCTGGGTACAAAAGCTCGTCAGCTGCCTGACGTAGTATACAGGAATAGAGTAAGGGAGAAAGGTGGAACTTACTGCTCCTGCACGGTGAGGATCGAGGTGGAGTTGGTGATGTCCACCTGGTCTGATGCGCGTCTTTGTAGCTCGGCCCGCTCATTGTCTGGTGATGTAGGAGCAGACAGCGCAAGAGGGAGTGAGAATGAGAATAGCACCGTGAGGGTGAAGACGGAAAGGTGCATGATGGATGATGGTGTTGTGGACTGTTTTGGGGGCGTAGTGGGGAGAGAGACGGATTGTGAGGAAGAAGGGGACGGTTGATGCTATCAGTTGTTAGATGTTAGTTGCAGGTATATATGCGTTGCATGTCATGTGTTGTATAGCGGTAGTCATGGTAAATATACACGCCGCTTGCTGTTGCTGACTACTGCTAGCTTGATCACAAAGGAACACGCTATCATGCATGCCAACCAGGAGAAACAACGAGGAAGGAGGGGAGGAAGCAGTCTAAAACAGCGCTAAATGCCACTAGCACCCTTGGACCTGAGTACACCAAATCATGAAACACGGGGTAGTCCAATTACCATCTTGGCATAGACCATAGACCATATAAATAAACACAACACAATACCAACACCAAGCGAGCATAGCATAGCTAGTTAGCTAAGTAATAAAGACAGACTATTATAAGTCAACGAGACAAGCGCATCCTTTGACACCTGTCCGATTCACCACATTCGCGGCGTATCACGCGACGACACCGCCCTCTTGCCTGTCGCGCTCCTCGGCGTGAAGCTGGACTTCCGTCACGTAGGTTTTGAACTTGCGCGGATTGACTCGTTTTTCGAACCTGTCCCAAAGAACGCTTGTTAGTTTGACAACTCTCTGATCTAGCTCGGGTGAAAAGACGTACATCTCGTCGATTTCGGCCGGAGTACGCCTGGCAACTTCGGGCAAGATGAACCACCCAATGACGACTGCGATGGTACCAGACGCGGCGAAGCTGTTCCCCGCGAAAATCAACAAGAATCAGCTGAATAAATTCTAGTTTCATGACTGAGTGAACAGGACACGCACAAGAAGCCAGTCTTGACGCCCCATTTGGTGGTTGTGCCATTAATCATCAACGGTGTGCAGAAGCTGAACATGATTGCCCAGAGGTTCGAGAAGGCCAGTGCCCAGCCTGCCGTTTTGGCTCGGAGTCGCTGAGTGGGCACTTCGGCGGCGTAGGCGTAGCCGATGGCGGATGCGCCGGTGGTGGAGAAGGTGGCGAGGCACGCGAAGAAGATCTGGCGAGAGGTTGGGTGAATTAGCAACGTCTAAAAGCATATTGGAGGAGGGAATGGCGGGTTACTCACAAGCAGGGAACCGAGGGTCTTGCTGGTATAATCAAAGCACCCGACAATACCGAGCGCAAGCACCGAGACGACGGTCACGCCATATGGATAGACAGTGAGGGGCCTTCGACCGTACTGATCGGTGAACAAGCAAGTGAAGATCATGGACAGGATCTGCACGCAAGCCAGGATGACCGTGACCAAGAACGGGTTCTTGTTCCCTGCCGCTTGGACTGCAGAGCGAATCACGTCAGCTCGCGCTCGCTTCCTCAACTCGTCTCGTGGCCTGAGAAGCAGAAAAGGAGGAGAAGGAGGAGAAGACGAAGAAAACGGAGCAGAAGAAGAAGGAGAAGAAGAAGAAGAAGAAGAGGTCGCAGCTCACAGAAGTAGGTCGCGTACGTGTTGAAAACGCTCAACCCGACAAATTGCTGGATGATCTTTGGCGTGGCGGCAATGAAGAACCGGAGCAGGTTGGCACCTTGGAATACAGCCCATTTGCCCATTTGGCGATTGTTTTCAGCCGTCATTCGCTCGTCTTCCACCGTTGCCACCATGATCTCCTACAGAAGCGACGCGATTGGCATCAGCATGTCACACGTTTCAACCTGTTGACGTATACGAAGACGGCTCACGATTTCCTCTTTGACGTTGTATCCGTCAATGTGGCCAAAGTGTCTATGGAGAACTTTGGAAGCTTGGTCGAGCTTGCCCTTGCTCACCAACCACCCTGAAAATGTCCCACATCAGCGACGCTGAATATACACCGTACAAGTGACTCACATGGGGTCTCAGGAAGCAAGAGGAAGACAATCAACATGGTGCCGATCATTGCCCACTGCGTGTAGATGGCAGGACGGAACTTGAGCGGGTTCAGTGCATTGAGCCTGTTGAGCGCCACGGACCCCATAAGTTGGCCAATGACGAACCAGCTGAGTCACGCATACAACAACCCGTTAGCATTTGTTAACGGCATCGCGCGCAGGCAGAGAGTGGTTGAGCATGTGATAGACTTGACTCACAAGGTATACGCATTGATGAAGAAACCCCTCAATTGCGTTGGAGCGATCTCGGAGAGGTAAAGAGGCATGGTGGCTTGGAGCATGCCCACGCCCATACCCGAGAACAACTTTGCTATGAGCCAGTGGTACCATTTCGTTGCGAACGACTCGGCGAAGACGCTCTGGAGAGCGCAGCACAAGGTCATCAGTAACAATAGCGGGGAAAATTAATGGGAGGACTCACCGCGACGAGGAACACCCACAACGCCAATAGAGCGGGCTTGCGTCCAAAGCGTTCGGTCACATATGGTAAGCCCTGCAGCGCAAGTGAGCACGAGCCAACAAATGGGACACGATTTGATGAAACGTACAATTTGACCGATGGTCTGACCGGCGGACTGAATACCGCCCCATGCCGATACCCACTTGCCATCGAGAATCTTGGTTCCTGGTTTGGCCATGAGAGCGATGAAGCCCTTGTTCGACACGATACCGCCGTTCAAGCTGATTTCTACGAGGACACACGCAGTCCAAAAGTCGGTTAGCAACAGTGCTGGCCAGAGGGGAGCGCGGGCAGAGGGGAGAAAAACGCACGATATCCGTCGAGGGAGGCAGCGAATGCCGCGCCCATGGCAACGGCACAGACGAGCTTGTACGTCTTGAACGACTGGCGTACGGTCATGTCGTCGAACCTGGAGCGCATCTGGACGACTCCGCCTTTGGATAATGTCCGATGGATCTCCTCGGCCGTCGTGAGCCGCTCATGATGGGACACATCACCCTTCTCGTCGGTCTCGAGCCCGTGCATCTGCGCCGCAGGCGTGATATCGTTGTACTGCGACATTGCGACGTGTAGCGCTACAACCCGGAATGGTATGCGTGTGATCGAATATCTGCAATGCTCGTAACTGCTCGATCAGTTCTGGGAGTGGATGGCGAAAGAGGGATTGTCACTCGAGCAGTCAGTCAAGACGAGTCTATAAATGCATCGATGATCTACGGCGAACGGTCTGCAATTGGGACGGTACACCTCGTGATCAGCACATCAGTCCGATGGCGCACCCCGGGTACTGCGGGACGCAGTCACGCACTCGAAGAAGGAGGCGCGGCGCATCTTTCCAACGACTAACGCATTGTGCGGACCGGTCCTCCGATGCATTCAGCCATCTGCCGTGTCGATCGCGTACAGATGGATACTGGTACGGGCACTCCCCGTCGTCGTCCGTTGTCCTGGGGTGATATGGAGTCCGAGACCGAAACGTAATGAGCCGAAAGCGCAATTTGGTCTTAAGCTAAATACGTTACTCATACCGTACGAGACCCCGCGCTCTCCAGCCCGAGCCCCGCGTGTAGAAGTGACACGGGCCGACCGACGTGCATGATCCCACGGGACCCCTGCTTCTCTCGATCACACAATCATGTGGCGGGGTTGCTGCAGGCGATGCAGGCGATGTAGATGCTGCAGGTGCTGCAATGCGAGCTTTATTTGCCGAAAATGGGCCGATTTAGTCACATGTTTCCAAACACGAGCAATTAAGCAATTACTCGTACTGCAGTAGTCGTATGCCTTCGGACCAAGAATGCGCCGGCTACTTATCTCGTATTAGAAGGAGGGCCAGGAATACATTTCGACGGTGTCCGGCCTCGAGGTGTCACGGGGTGACCGTACGCCACCGCCGCCACGGCCGTTAGTGACCCCGCGCGTAAACTGTTCAGTTTGCTCTTTCGCGCATGACTACAACGGCTGTAGTGGCAGATAGAATCGTGTCTTACTTGCGGTCAGAGATCATCGATACATCACTGTCGATCTTGCCATACCAAGCTGAGCTGGTCTACAACGCCATGCTCCTTCTCCTCTTCTCCTGGCATCTGACTGATGACATCGAGTGCCTTGTCAAGTTTAAGCTCGACTCGCTTTTCCCCTGACGCATTCGTATTCCACGATACGCTAGCCAGGTTGTCTTTGCCCAATGCCACTTTGGCTTCTATCCCGTCACTCAACCTCAGTCGAGGTTTGAAAAGCACTGTTGCGCATCCTGGGGCTATCGGCTTGATGCCTGCGAGCTCCGTACAGTATTCGTAGATCGGGACGCTGCCCCACGCATGGCAGTCTGACCTCTGGCGCACATCGTCTTCCTCCCATGTAGTCAAGTTGTTCTTCAACATCCTTCTCCACGGGTCCCACGCCGTCTGCCACAACTGCTCATACGCTTCGTCGCTCGCTTGGGCGAATGCGCGCAAAGCGTAGAACATCATCACGTAAGAGCATTTCGAGAATTTGTCGTTCCCGAACGACTCTTTGAGGAGACGTGCGGAGTCCGCAGGCTCGGCGGTACCGGAGAGCACGGCGAACACTTGGCAGTGCTGGGAATACGCCAGGTCGTCGTTCTTGGCTATATCCGCCGTGGAGTCCGTGAAGAACCGCCCGTCATAGCAGTGCTTTCTGATAGCCAGAACGACCTGCTCGGCGCGCTGGTCGTACTCGCTCGCATTGCCTTCTCGGCCCACATGTCGGAGTAGTCGCGCAGCCTGCTTGAGGACGTAGACGTACAGCATGCTAAAGTACGTGTGGCGATTCGACTGGCGGCCAGAGGTCGGCACGCCTTTATCCGGATGATCGTCTGTGGCCGACCACGTAGTCACCCAGTCGACGTACTGCCATACATCGTACGGCAAGCCGCTCACTAGACCGAGCTCGTCGATATATCGGTCGAAGAAATCCAATACGCCGTCTATACGAGGTACGAAGGATCTTGCGTACGCTACATCGCCGAAGTATAGATGGTGGTCGCATATCTGTAGTATCCAGTAGAGCGAGAAACCAGCGATGATTTGCGGTACGTGCGATGGGTATCGAGATTGAGTCAGACCCTCGGATGTGATCGACGAGGCGAATTTGTTGATCGCTTGACGCATCAGGCGATCGTCACCAGAAAGCAGATAGTGGAACAGTCCGACCGAACGACTGTCCCCAGAGTACCTGGAAATGAGACTGGATCAGCGCAGCCATACAAGTAAAACAGGACCGACTTACTGTAGCTGCTCGTAGAACGGACAATCCGAATAGCCATCAAACATGCAATTCCTTAATGTCCTTAGCGATACCTCCCATATCTTCTCACTGTGCTCGTCCCCTTTCTCCTTCCAGGCAGCCCGGACACCAAGGGGGTAGTTGACCTGAGTCGCTTCGAAGGACACTAGCTCGACGGGATCCACTCCAGCTTGGATCTCCAAACGTAGTAGCCTGAAGGTGCGGAACCAGAATGGTTCGTACACCACCACTTCGCCTGCTGGGAGATCGAGGGTGACCTCGTCGTACGGGCCTATCAGACGTCCATTGACGGAATCAAGCCGATCCGCCTTGGTTCGTAACCACGGATAGAAGCGGGGTTCCAGCTCGTACCCTTCAGAATAGGTGATCTTCAATGTGATCCGAGAGGCCTTTGCCGCCTTGAACTCCCATCGCAAAAACGCTGTAGAGTGCACGTCCGCTTGCAAGTCGAGCGAGTGAGTTGAGCCGCCTGCCAAGAGAACACTGCCGGTGCCGGAAAGGTACGGTGTCCATTCATCGGTCGAAAGGGAGCTCTGGCTTGACCGTATAGTGGAGACAGCAACCGATGATTCTTCCGGCATGGGTATACCGCGAGGCTGCAATCGCCATGGCGCAAGATCACCATTGAGCGTCTTGATACCGTGCAACTTGGGAGTGACCAGTGGCGTCGGTTTTCTCGGTTGTATCCGCTCGTTGATCTGGGATCTTATCAGCGAGGCTCTCAGTCCAAGTAAACAGATAGCCGACTCACGTGTAGGAAGACGTCGTCTATCAGGCCAGTTGGGAAGACGATGCTCTCGTCGACTTGCGCTCTCCACCCTTCTGCCGAGCTCAGATCGATACTTTGCTCAGGACTGATTTCCACTTTGCCCACAACAGTCAAGCCGGGGAAAGAGGTCCTTCCGAACGGCATAGCCCCGCGGAGATTGGCAAAGTACCTTACGACGACGAACCGAAGCTCGTTATCCCCCGGTTTCAAATACTGGGCGATATCGAGGGTATCGTAATACCATATTGTGGGACTGCTCCTTGTGGGTCCGACAGCCACTCGGCGGCCATTGACAAAGAGCTTGTATCGCGTATCAGCCGAGAAATGCAGCAGTGCCCTTGAGGGCTTGGCAGAGTGTGAGACGTGGCGAGAGAAGGTGACGATGCGGCCGGCGGTGCTGAGGCCGGGAGGCGAGGAATCGATCCACTCTGGCACCCAAATCCAGTTCGCTTGAAGGGCGTTGATCGTCTGCTCTCATCACAGTCAGTAATCAGTAAGTTTACATTGTAGAGGCAGGATCTCACCTCCTGCACTTGCGACCACGGCATTGCGAGCGTTGTCGTCGACGAGACGCTTCTCACTTCTCACTTCGAGCGTGTATTATCAGCGTCGACCTGCGATTGAAAGTGGCCTGAATATGTCATCGATACCAGTTCCAGTACGATGCCCGGCTGGTTGAACCGGAGTGGAACGCTCGGACCGAAATAATATCCGATAATAACGTGCCTCTCGGGGTGAATTGTGCCGAGCAAGCTACAACGTGTTTTGGACAGGATTCATAGCTTGGGCAATGACTATCAGTGAAGACCATTCACCGTGTGCTGCATAGGCTAGCAAACGACTTAGCAACAGCTCCAACATCCGATATGACAACCAGCGACACCCCCAGCGGCAGCTCTTCCGGCCCTTCCGTTACCGCCTCGCCATTCGGCAGCTTTCGACGTATAGTCACTTCGCACGCCGCATCAGATACCACCGGGGATCACGTCACGCTGCACGATGATCAAGTGACGCTCAAACCCGTCCTTGATGGTAACGCACACATATCACCACTGTACTCATCACTCGGTCTGCCAGCTACCAACCCGCATGCCCAGGACTCGTCTCAGATCGCCGAAGCGGTCGCTCGCGTGCCGGGCGTAGTGTTGCCAGACGGCGTGAATGGACAAGTGACGGACCTCGTCCCGAACTTCCTTGTGGGCATGCACCGTACTTCGTCTATAGACCACAATGTCTTCTTGAAGGGAAGTGCGTACTTGATCGTACCAGATGGGAAAGGAGGGGAGACTCGCACGTTGGTCAAAGCTGGGGAGTTGGTTGTGCAGACTGGGACAATACACGCTTGGCAAGCTGGTCCAGATGGCGCGAGATGGGTCACAGTAGTCGTCGCCGCTTTGCCCGTGGAGAAGGACGGGAAGAAGCTGGCCGATGTGGATTTTTAAATGATGTCGATGATTCGTCAACAGTAGAGGATAGATCTGCACAATCGGGTACTTTGGAGGAGGCTGGCCTAGCAATACAGTCACAATGAAGGACCTGACTTGTTCATACTATGCATGCACACGCAGCTCTGTAGCCTGCAGACTGTTTACCCGTACACCTAGCCACGTCTGTCCAGCAAAGCAGGCTAAGAGACGCATCGCAAGCACAGACAAAGGGGTTAGTAGCTCTTTTTATCACGTCAGCTTGGAATGAGCTCCGAAAAAAACAGTTCATACTAACAAACGAGGTCGGCACACATTGTACCGGTCAACTAGCTGCGCTGCACGTCTTGTCTTTCTTTCCTCACCTCGTCCAACCTCAGCCCTTGGCTTATCCACTTATCACAGGCGCATTGCCTTAGTCACGGTGCGATAACACACGCTTCACGATGCCGAAAGCATTGTCGGAGAAATCAGTCTCGTTTGCAGATTATAAACCCCCGTTACCCTCGTCCCTTTCCATCACCTGCGCCCCCTGTCGCTCCAAAAAGATCAGTAAGTGACATTTCGAGTTCAGCAGCGCGTTGCTTTCCTTGATGCTGACTCCGACGCATCAGAGTGCGACTCGACCAAGCCGACATGTGCGAATTGCTCCAAGAACCCCGAAGCGTGTCATTATCCCCCCAAGCTGAAGCCGGGGTTGAGACCGGGTACAGGCTTAGAGATGATCAAACGCGTCGGTGAGCATCATTCAATCTGTAGCGCTATCTCGCGGGCTGCATCGCTGATCCCTCGCAGAGATGCTCGAAGATCGCATCGAGGCGTACGAGGCGAGGCTGGCAGAGCAGGAAGCGCGTTTGTCCCAAATCCCATTCGCCGGCCCGTCGTTCTCGTACGAAAACCAAACACCTTCCACGGACCCGATGATCTCCACCAGCCATTTCGGCTCTATCGACCTCGGCATGCGAGGCTCCATCTCCAGTGCCATAGGAGCCCCCGTCGCTCCGTCCATCCCTGGCTCTGCTCAAAACCCGTTCCCTACGGACCCCAGCCCGACCAGCGGGTTTGACCCATTCAACCTCACCACTTCGCCGGGTATGAATATCTCGTCTCCATCATCTTTCCTTGATCCGCAGATCCTGCCACCCGACGAAATGGTCCGAGATCTTATAGGCCTATTCTTCGCTCATATCCACCCGTGGGCACCAATTCTCTCGCCGGAACAGCCGGGGGACTTTCAGCCTCCTTGGACCATCATCCACCACGCTATTGTCGTTGTCAGTCTCCGCTTGTCCAAAGACCCGCGGCTGGGCAACAAGAATATTCTCAAGCAAAAAGCCAAACAGCACGTTCTCGCACACGCGATCGAGTCGACGTCCATCTCTTCAGTCCAGGCATTGGCTCTCCTCGCCCTCGACTTGATTGGCTCAGAACAAGGGCCGAGCAGCTGGGGTATACTCGCCTTGCTTACTAGGTCCGCGGTACATCTGGGCTTGGCGACCGAGGATGACTCTGGACCATGGACCAATCGCGCACCTGTACCAGGCTTGAGCCGAACATCCATCATCCCTCCACCACAGTCATGGCAAGAGGACGAGTCGCGTCGTAGGCTATTTTGGCTCATCTTCTCGCTGGATCGGTACGCCTGCGCTTCCACTGGATGGGACTTTGCGCTTCCAGATTTCGATATTAAACGCCGAGTGCCATGTTCCGACGCAATATGGGCACAGCCAGTAAGTCGCAAGCTAAGGGACACAGGCTGAACATCAGGAATGGTACCAAACACCCGCGTTCCAATCGGTTCTGCATCAAGCGACATCGGTCCTCGACTTTGATTCGCTTAGTCCTATGACCTTCTTGGTCGAAGCGCTGGACCTACTAGGCCGGGCACACACCTTGCAGAGCAAGCCCATTGATGCTGGCGACGCGCGCGGAGTCGAAGCGAAAAAGGATGCTACTTTGACTCTGAACAGTGCGGCGAAGCGATGGTTTGCGGTGTTACCGCTGAACGGCATTGGTCCTGGGCTCAGATACACTATCGTGAGTCGAATATGACGATGTAAGATCCTAGCTGACATTACACAGCAAGCGATACATTACGCGTAGGTTGAGACAGAGTGACATCGCTGACATGCAGTACGTTACTCAAGTTGAATGCCTACTACGCGTACCCTGCTCTATCCAATGGCGAGCCGCAAGAGCCTTACGTCTCAACCTGTCTAAACTCTGCCAAGGCTGTTGCAGCGCTTGCACAAGGGGCTAGAACAGATGATCTGGCATCGGCATCGACCCCACTGTTCATCTGGGGCTGTTGGGTGGCTGCTAGAGTTCTGTTTGGTGAGTGAACAGACGCGATCAAGGCTTACTCCGCAGTACACGCTTTTTTGAACCACCAACCTCAACCAGACGATGACTTTGATGCGATAGTAAGATCATTAAGGGAGCAAGCGGAGTACTGGGGTCTTGCCAGTGAGTAATATGGTCGATACCCCGTGCTGACCTGGAAGAACAATACGTCAAATTGCTCGAGAGGGCCAAACGGAAATGGCTCAATGCTTCGCGCGACGCCAGTAATACATCGTCCCTCCCCGATGCCATTCACGTCTTGCTGGACCTTCGTCGCACAGCATACTCTGCTGTGCACACCAACACTCAAGCTACACCGCACGTTACGCCGCCCGATCCCGATTTGAGTCATTTGCCAGCATGGGCTGTGCAGCCTGGTCTAGGTGACTTGTATAGCTGGTTCGACCTGCCTGCCGGGCTGTTCCAAGCGGATGGTGGAATGGGCATGTAGTGGCTAGAGTAACGATACTGATAACGCTCTTTTGTTTAATGAACATTGCTTGGGACCCATTGCATGCAAAAGTACAAATTTGATTTCAGACCACGATCTTATGGACATTGCTTTCATCTGATTACTGCTTCTCGCCCTCGACGTCGGGTTCGCCGGCTGCGCCAACACCCTTGGCTGGAGTGAAGAAGGACGAGTACGGCACGAGCTCTGCGTCGGGGTTGAGTATGAGCCCGAATCCAGGCTCGTCCGTAAGGTCCACGCGACCGTTGTGGGGCAGGACCTCGTTGGTGAACAAGTTTCCGAATGAGGGGAGGACCGTTTTCCCGTCGGGCGAGTTGGCGATGTACTCGCAGAAATCACTGTTGGTGAATGTCATGATGGCGTGGAAGGAGTATGGACCAGAACCGTGCGGCACGACGGGGATGTCGTATGCTGCTGCCATACTGCGAGTCCGATAATGATCGCGTTCAGCTTCGGCTCTAAATATGGTAATAGGACGAGAGGAGAGAGAGGTGAGACTCACGAGGCAACCTTGATCAATTCGGTCAGACCACCGAGCCACATGACGTCGGGCTGGATGATGTCGACGGCGCGGTTCTCGATGAGCTTTCGGAAGCCGTACCTATACAAATGATGCGTAAGTCGCGCAATCTCGAGTGATACTCGTGAAACAAAGAGAGAGTCGGGACGTACTTGGAATACTCGTGTTCACCGGTAGTGAACATGGTAGTGGGGCAGGCCTGCTTGAGCTTGACGTGACCATCAAAGTCGTCGGGGTGAAGGACCTCTTCCCACCAGTGGATATCGACGTTGGCCTTCTCGCATGCCTACGACCATTCGTCAATCAGTAATGCACAGGCTTATACGTGAGAGAGATGTGGAAACGCACCTTGACAAGTGCGATGGTGTACGGGACGTCCAGACTCATCCAGCAATCGACCATAATGGGGTAATCGGGGCCAACAGAGTCCTTCTTCTCTTTGAGATACGCGACGTTCTTGCGGATACCCTCAAGACCATCAGGCGGACCGTGGGGCAGCGCTACTTTGGCGCCCCAGAATCCGAGCTCTTTGGCTGAAGGTGGCTGCGGGCCAGTGAGATAGAGCGGGATGTCTTTCTTCGTCCGACCGCCGATCATCTTGTATATGGGCTCATTGCGGATCTTGCCCAGGAGATCCCACAGCGCCAGGTCGACGACCGAGATAGCCGCGAGGGGAAGACCTATTTATAGGTCATGGTTGTCAGGTCGTGCCACACAGCATCTCGTAATTCAGAGCACAACGTCCAGATTGAGAGCTGGAGGTAGAGCTAGACTCACCCTTGCGGCCGTAGAACATGGACGCGCGGAACATCTGGTCCCACATCTTATTGGTGTCCCTGGGGTCTTGACCAATGATGAATCGCTTGAAATGCTCTTCGATCATCCAGCACGCGGGCGGACCGCCGAAGCCAGTAGCGTACCCGACCGTCCCGTCTGACGCGTGGATCTTGACTATGTGCGTGGGTACGGTCAGCTTTCAACCGGATAAGGGGCGAACACCGACGCCGACTCACCGAAAAGACTTCCGAGGACTCCGATACCCCACTTGGCGCGGGAAGATCGCCAGTCATCGTACTTGTGCATAGGACAAGAAATGTTTCCCTGGATGACTTTGAGGCGACAGTGTATGAGCACTGACCTTATCTGGCAGGGGCAACAGGGTATGACTCACTCCAGTGCTCTTCGCCCTGACTGTAGTGATGCATTGCGCTGTTAGCAAGCGGACACTGAATAGACTCCGGGCATGAGTGATGGTGCTCACCGATGATAATCACCGCCCGAGCCATGAGCGCTAGGGACAAACGTCTCGAGCTTGGTCTGTGCGGTATCGACGAGATCAGATCAGATCAGCTCAGGGGATTGTGCGATTGTGCGGCTGATGGGACTCACGATAGTAGGGAACTGTTTGCCTGGCATGATGTTCTGATGCTACGTCTTTATTTGAACGAGTAGAGAGATAGACAAAGTGAGAAAGAAGGAAGTACGACCAGGAATGCATTGCTCTTCTTATAACGGGAAGACGGGCGAGATATACCGAGAAGACCTAGTCGGTAAGAGCAGTCATATGCTCAAATGGGATCTTCGTCCCGGGTGCCACTGTCCCTCATACAGAAACAACAACCGGCCAATGCTACCCGAAGTCGCAAGTCGGGACAAATATGTGCCGACCGTACGAGCATCCCGATTCACCTGCTTCCTGCTTCGTGCTTCGCATTTCGTGCCCATGCTACCTGAGCTTGCTTACACATACTACCGCGCATTTCGTCGACCTTCAAAAGGGAAGACACCGCAACCTGGATAAGTAGACCTGCTTCCCCAACAGCAAAACAACCAAGCATGTCATACAACCTCCTCGTCGGAAAAGTCGTGGCCGTGACTGGCTGTTCGACAGGTATCGGTCGCGCTATCGCTATCGGTGAGTAGGTCATCTGTATCCATTCAGAGATAGCGTGCTGAGCTCATGCATGTACTAGGTGCGGCAAAGAACGGGGCGAATGTTGTACTGCACCATCTAGGCGATTCGACTCGGGGCGATATCGAGGCTGTCCAAGCCGAGTGCTCAAAAGCCGGAGCGAAGACGGTGATTGTGCCAGGGGACATCTCCGAGGTGGCCACAGCGACAGCCGTGAGTGTGTTTCGCCTCTTTTCCAAGACTATCTTGGACTGATATACGCTATATGTCACAGATCGTCGACGCAGCAGTGAAGACATTCAGCCGACTCGACGTAGTAGTCTCGAACGCCGGTATATGCCCATTCCACGCGTTCCTCAGTCTTCCGCACGCATTATGGAAACGCGTACAAGACGTGAACCTGAACGGGGCATTCTACGTGTTCCAAGCGGCCGCCAACCAGATGGCCAAGCAGGAACCGTCGGCCACTGGCTCTCGGGGCAGTCTGATTGCTGTTAGTAGTATCTCTGCGTTGATGGGGGGCGGGGAGCAGGCGCATTATACACCCACCAAAGCCGGGCTGAAGAGCTTGATGGAGAGCTGCGCGATAGCGCTGGGTCCTCTGGGCATCAGGTGCAACTCTGTCCTCCCTGGTAAGTCACCACCACGTGCATACACCCATACGCATCCCCTCTGAGCTTACTTTCGAACGTAGGCACGATCGAGACGGACATCAACAGGGAAGACCTCTCTGATCCCGTCAAGCGTGCGGACCAGATCCGCCGTGCACCATTGGGCCGCCTGGGTCAGCCTGAAGATCTGGTGGGGCCCACACTGTTCTTCGCCAGCGATCTCAGCGGCTACGTCACGGGTGCTAGCGTGCTGGTCGATGGTGGAATGGCCATTTCGCTGCAATAGGCCCGCCACGCTTCTAGATGTCTCAAGTTTATAGTCATGGAATGCATGAATAGATCATAATGCCCAGATTACCAATTGAGCCATCGTCTACGCGTGAAGCTTGATACCCAGTCTACCTTGCTTCGGCACCTCCAATCCTGGTACTTCGACTCTAGGCGAATTGAAGATCCCAATCTTCCCAAAAACGTATTCCTCAGACCACCAATCAAAGTCGCTTCTCCACGAATCAGCATTGAGCCAATTCGTCTTCTTCGGTACCAGATGCAGTGCTCCAAAAGCATTATGTCGATTCCCAAAACACGTAAAGGTGACTTTATGTGTGCCCTTGCTCAATCGTCCAAGCTCGCACGCGTACGGCTCGTGGATGAGGAGCGCGACGCGTTTGTCGCCCACGTCGACAGCTACTGCTGGGCCGGCAAAATGCGCTACGCGCAGAGCGAGCGGTGTGGTCCCGTCCGATTTTAACGAGCAGTGGTAGAGGACGTTACCAGAGTAGAAGGAAAGGTTCTGGCGGGTGATGTCGCCCCATTCCAGCTCCTCTTTCTCTAGCGGAACAATCTTTGTCGAGCGACCGCGCACCGATACCCCAAAATCACCGAGAATGTACACTCGTTCCGGATTCGTCAGTTGACCATAGTCGTACACTAGTTCTAGCGTGTGTTCGCCTCTACCAAGAGACGGGAGTCGCACAGTCTTGATGGCTTTGTCCACCCACCATCCATTTACTTTGAGATTTAGCGCCTCCCCATCTAGAAGAGCTCGTATTTGATCTGGCGTCTCAATGGCTAACGAGATGCTATCGAGGTCGATATCGGTTTTGAAGCTGAAGCGTAATCGCAACTTTCCGGCGGGCTTGCGATCGGCTTGAGGGATGGTATACGGCTGGCGGAATTTGGCACCTTTGAGGAAAAAGCCAAGACGTCGACGCATGATTTGGTCAATGCGGAATACCTCTTCGGGGCCGTGCCAATCTTCGTCGTTCCATTGATACGCAGCGTAGTCTAGCATCAGACAATTGGGTTCCGAAAGCGAGACAGACTCGAGCTTGACCTATCGACATGTTAGTACGTATCAGTCGGGTGAATGAGAACACCTACATCGCCGACCTGCATGTAATCCCTGCGCATGATAGTCTGCTTCTTGGCTTGAGGCGAAGATGCACCAGGCTGAAGCCGTAGCACAACGCTCTCGCACCCGTCAAACCAATATCTGAAATGCGTCTTGCCGTCAGACTGCTTCGCTGCGATCTCCCATGAGGTGCCAGTCATAGTATCAAGAACCTGTGCAAGATCATTCAGCTTAGCACATTCTCGAAGTATAATCTGCTACTCACATGCACTGCGTACTCTCCCCGGAGCTGGACGTTGACGGGGCACGACTCCTTGCGATCGGTATTGCAGATAAACACGAACCGGTCGTCTCCGTCTTCCCGCATCTGATACAAGAGCGAGTCGGCTCGCTGGCCTTGGTTCCGGTACAGCGTAGTGTGGCTCACGACCATGTCGATATCGCGATACGGCTGGAGGGTGGCAAGGATCTGTGCTCGTGACCAAGGAAGAGTGGTGGCGCCGTTGATGATTGGGGGTTCGGAGGGTGTCTTTGCGTCGACAAGAGACGGTGCGATGCCCGCTACGATCACCTTGCCGCCTCGCTCGGCGAAGCGCTGTAGTCGTTCGAGGGTGGTGGAGCGGATGGTGCGTAGATTGGGCACGATGACGACTTCGTACGCTGACTTACCAACAGGTAGCAAGTCGGTGATCTCGTCGAGATCAGTGAGTTGGGGGAAGAGGGACTCGGAGATAAAGTCGAAATCGATATGACCTTTGAGCAACCACTCCGTAAGTTCCTCAAAAGCTTTTTCGCGATACTCGATCTCCTCATCGTTCTTGTCCTTTGGGCCAAACGCGAGCCAGAAGCTCTCGATAGGGTGAACGACAGCGATGCGCGTGACGGGTCGACCGCGCGTCATCGTAGCGTTGACTCTCGCGAAATGATCTTCGATCGTAGCGTACTCTCGCCACCACGGCGCTTGATAACCTATACAACCCGGATAATCGCGCTTGGCCTCCCCCTCCATCGTGCTCCAGAACAGATGGTGCACTCGCAGCGTAACGCCCAGAGCAGCCTGCCAGTCCCCTTGGCCCTTGTGCCCCTCAAACGTGAATTGCCAGCCTGTCACCCCGTATAGCTCAGAAATGAGACCCGGTCGGCCATACTGCCTCGAAACGCTCTGCGCTTGTTTGGCAGTGTTGTACTCGTGCTTGTCGCACAGCATGTCGATTCCGGGCAAATGCATATCGCGATAACAGCGCATCACCTCGCCCGTTTGGCGAGTTTGCGACATGAGTGTGGGCTCCTAAGCATTGTCAGCTACAGTACAAGTGGGGAGGCGCACGACTTACTGCGTTCATATGGCCGGTACACATGAGGTTGTTGGCTCCGCACCACTTTGCTATCTCGCCGACGTAATTCGTCGTGAAGAGCTCTGACACATGATCGAGGAACCGATACCTCGCGATACTCGGTTGATCGTCGGCGCCGTCCCAGATAAGACTCGGGATGAGATCGACGATATCGTAACCTGTCTCCTTTTCGAAAGAGGCAGGAAGGCTATTGGTCCACGGCAAAAAGACATCTTGTAGGCCGTCGGCAACATTGAGCGGGGTCATGGGGCAGTACTGCGGCTCATCAGTGAAGATGGAGGGCACAACAGTGCCAAAGTCCTTTCCAACGTGTTTCTTGTACTTTTCATGAGTGAGGCCGATGAAACGCTTCGTCATATCTGCGCTGAGGAGGTCGGTGTACGTCTGATCCCCGAAGAACCCGCTGTCCGGTAACGGCTCGACGTAGGCGTACCATACCTTCTCGCCTGTAACAGCATCTGCCTCGTTCGAATCTGAGATCCGGCGAGACGAGGCAAGACGACCGTCATGCAGTCGGATGGCGTACATGGCAAGTAAGTCGCCCAGTTCGCTTCGCACTGGCGAAGCATTGGCTATAGCGTGTGTACTACGCCGTCAGCACTGTCATAAGACGGGGAAGACGTACGGCTTGGTGTATCCCAGTTCCGCGCCGTAGGCCCAAGGCGTGAAGAGCAGGTGCAGATGCCGGAACTCTGGGTGGCCGTCCAGTACTTGGCCACCAGCAAAACCACTTGGCCAGCTACAAGTACATTGCGTTCAGCACACTATTTGGTTTCCAGTAAATGGCTCACAGACAGACTCACCGGTCCTCATCATACAAGAAAGCGCACATGCCCTTCTCCCGCGCTCTCTCCACGCAACCCTCAACAATCCCCATAAACTCTTCCCCCATATAGGGTATATCCAGTCCTACCCTCGTATGCATATGGAACCCGCCCATACCCATCTCATCGAACATACCCACCTGCTCGACCGTAGCTGCCTTTTCCTGTTTGGTCACCCATGCCCAGAATGGCGCGCCGCGGTATTCCTTGGGCGGAGAACGGAATACATCCTCGTTGAACGCCTGGCGGGACGTGGGATACGATAGCGGGTTCGGCTTGCTGCTCATCTTGCCTCTGTCTCTGGCTCTGGTTCTGGGTGGTGCTCGCTGCACTGCAATCACAGTGAGGGAAGAGCGAACGCGGCTGATGGCATCAGCACACCTTCATCAATGCACCATCAAGTAGTCAAGTAGGCAACCATGTGCCTTGCCTACCCCGGACCTCCACTGGGCTCATCGGGGCAATCAAGCGCCGAAGGGCACTAATCAAGCATGTTTCGGAGATGGGCGCGTGATCGAGAGACTGCGGAGCGGTCCGGCGGCGGTCCGCCATGCATGAGCTGCTACGTGAAGCATGAGAGGGTTTTTGGCTGAAGCTGGGCTGCTTGGTGGATGAGCTTGCAGGAGAGGGAGCATTCGAAAAGCGAGCATTCTGAATGCAAGTTATCTCCCGAATATCAATACGCACTCGTAACGGGAATTAGGAATACACAGAAAATGCATAAGTAAACCTCAATAGCCTATCTACTACTGCAATCTCTGCCACTCTACCAACGCATGCATCGCCAGTGCCTGACCATAAGGCATTGAAGTGAGCGCGATATCCTTGTAGAACTGGAAGCTTGATCCCATGCCTGTCCCGAACGAGACGTTTGCTACTTCGCCATTCGGTTGGATCTGCGCGATGACGCCCGCAAGACCTCTGTCGGCCGTTTGACGATACACGGGGTCTTTTATCAAGCCCTGCAACTCATGTCAGCGTTGATTAGGGATTAAGCACGGGCAGTGGACGCAGGGGAGCAGACGCAAATGACTTACCTGCCTGAGACCCATATATATGCCCGCGACGAAACCCGCGCTCGCGCTCGTCTCGACGTAGCTGGAGGAATCGACGAGGAGCGTATGCCACAGCCCCGTCTTCGGATCTTGGCTGCGGACCAGCGCGTCGACCTGCCTCTTCCATACTGACGCCAAGAACCGGTATGTGGGGTCGGTAGGCGGCAGCTTGTCTCCGAGCAGATCGAGGAACATGGGGATGGAGATGGTGATCCAGCTATTCCCTCTTGCCCACAGCGCGTTCGCGAAGTTGTTCCCGCCGTTCGTGGCTACGCCGCCCTCCTTGGACAGCTCTAATGCCGAAGGCGTAAATTCCCACCCGTGATACCACAATCCGGTCACGGGGTCGGCGAGGTACTGGATGTGCAGGAGGAACTGGTACTTCGCTTCGTCGATGTAATCTGGCCGATCGCGCAGGATGCCAATCTTCGCCAGGGGGATCACGGACATCATCAGTGTATCGTCCCACATGTTCTGCTCGTGCGCGTTGGCGTAGGTCACTGTGCGTAGCCCATGTAAGCGATACGTCCACATGTACTACTGTTTGCACTCACTATGCTGGAAACCCTCTTCTTGCGTTTTGGGCAGACCGTCAATGAGCCATGCGGCCCACTCGTCACACCACGCAGTCCATTTCGGGTCTTTAGTCTTGCCCGTCTCAAGGAAGAGTGCAAGGGAGTAGAACGGTGACATGGTATTGATGTTCTTGGGCGCGCCCTTTCCGTCCGTGCGACTCCACTGCGAGTCGAACCAGTCCAGAGCGACTTTGAGCGACTTTTGGGCGGCAGGAGACCCGGCGTCGATGTCGGCGTGCTAAGCAGGGGAGTATCCGTCAGCTCGACTGATGCTGATGAAGTGGTAGTTTACTTACGTGCGCCAGCGCGGTGAGGGCTATACCGTGCGTCCACTCCCAGGAGAAGACGGTCGGGTGCTCCCAGCCCTTTGTGTCGACGACGAGACCATCGGACACTGCGCAAAGTCAGTAGCTAATCACAATTTACAACGCCTAAGGTGGGTGGGTACTCACGCTTGAGGAGGAAGCGGCCAGTGGTGTCTTTGATATTGACCAAGCCGTCAGTCAGGAGCGAGATGAGCTCGGTGGCTCGTTCGGGCGTGAGAGAGAGTTCAGTGGGGCTAGACATGGTGTGCGAAGTACGTTTCTGTGCTCAAAACGGGTGAATTGGAGCTGTAGTATCGGATCTCTTTTGACCTAAGTGCAAGTGTTATAAGTGGACAAAGTGGACAAAGTGGACAAAGTGGTCGCGCCGGGCGAGCAGCTTTCGGTAGAAACAAATCCCGATGGCGGACACCGGCATCCTTCGGCCCGGTCTAGCGTATCGGTCTGTCGTGTGTCGTGAACGCCTATTCGAGTCCTCTCTCCGCAGCCAATGCATGCTGAGAGCGTGGCATTATGCTCGTACCACTGTACTACTCATTTGTAAGGAACAGGTGAAGAGCTGCACGGCAAGCTGGCATGGACGTGTAAGTGACCCGGTATATACCGCTTCGCTGTGCGGTACTAGTAATCGGTGTCTTGTGGTTTGATGACGCGCGATCAACGAGATGCCATAGATAAGACGACTAGTAGACCAGAAGACCCCGCAGCGCACCAGCGCATCATCTTGCACAAACGTTACTCATTGCGAAGTCGCCATCCACGCATGCTTCTCCTGCAATAGTGCATCGGCAGCTAGCTCGACGCAGCAGCAAAAACTCGACTATACAGTGGAAGCTGACTATGCCATGCTTCGGTCGAGCGATGCGTTGTTCCAGTGCTTATCTCGCAAGTGGGCTGCGGCGCAGGTTGAGAGATATATTGAGAAATGTCAGCTGCGCAGCCATGGGAAAACAGAGGTTGGTCGCAACGTACATGAAGGAATGCATTCGTATACTCTTATCGCTATCCGCCACCTTACCCACTCTCGTCTCACTTTGTCTTGCTTGTCTCCACATAACCATCGACCAGACACGAAAAGACGAGATGATCACTCACAAAGCATACCTAGCGATATCGCTATTCCTATCTACCAGCGGAGTACAGGGGGACAGACTGCTCAACCCCGCTCCGCAGATCTTCTTCCCTGCTTCGTCCTCGGCATCTGCGTCTAAAGCAAAGTCAGGCTGGAGCGGGAACGCGATTAACAATGATGATTCCGTACCCGTCGACTGGGCGAGTAGGCAGGACGCGTTAGGCTGGACTAGTGTGCACGATCCTAGTGCGGAGTGGGGTGTGGATGTCGGCTTGGATCTAGGGTACCAAGATGACAGTGATGACGGTGGTGCGGTGGGCTGTGCGGGAGTATGTGTCGCTACGCCGGAAGTCATGGAGGTGTGTCCCTTATCCCCTACTTTGTGTTTGACAATACACGCTGAATACTGAATACTGAAAATCTACGACAGGGCCCGTTCTACGTAGATCATCACCTCGACCGAACCAACGTGCGTTCCCCAGCTTATATGCCGGTCTTCCATCTTCTACCTATACTAATAACCATCGAAGCTGACGCAGACCCACGTCGATAGTTGACCGAAACAACGATCGGAATCCCCCTGAAACTCACGATCCAAGTATATCAAATCGCCTCGCACCTCTCGAACCCGCTCTTGAAACGAACGGCGTGCGAGCCACTGGCGGGCGCATGGGTCGATATCTGGAATGCGGATCCGGAAGGCGTCTATTCGGGGTATGGCAAGCAGGTGCGTCACCAATCTAACTTCTGTCTTGTATCTGGAGATAGCTGCTGATCTGATTTTGGCGTGGTGCTAGGCGGAGGGCGGACCAGGGGGTCCTCCTGGAGGTCCTGGAGGTCATCGGCCTGACGGGCCGCGCAAAGGCCCACCACCTGGGGGACCTGGAGGACCAGGGGGACCAGGTGGACCAGGGGGACCAGGTGGACCAGGTGGACCAGGTGGGAAAGGACCTCATGCGGAGCCTTCGAACGTGCGTATACACATCGCTTTGTCGATATATTGATCTCTATACTGATTACGTTTTTCCAGAACTCGACGTTCCTTCGAGGAGTCCAGCAGAGCGACGAGTATGGTCAAGTGGTATTCGATACCGTGCGTCCCCGTCTTCTGCGGTTGAGCCAGTATCCCTCTCGGCTAAGCTGATTGCAAAATGCTGATGCACTCGAACACAGATCTACCCCGGGTGGTACCCCGGCCGCGCGGTGCATATCCACATGAAGATCCACCCGCCTAGCTGGCTTGGAGAGTCACACTCGCTCTCAGACGCAGACTCCGGAGCTAGCAACGCGACGCACACGCACACCACCCAGCTCTTCTTCCCTGAATCGATCAATGATCAGGTCGCGACGCACCCCGTCTACGCCAAGAACCCTGCTTCGCGCACGAAGAATGACAAGGATGGGCTGTTCAAGCAGACCCGCGGGGTGACTACTGCCAAAACCGAGTTCAAGGGCGATGGTGATGGCGATGCGGTCAATTGGGAGTCTGGTATCGGAGCCTCGATTGCTATCGGCGTTGATAGCTGGTGGTGACGATAATTTCGTTATAGCTGTTATGATCATATTGCAAAGTAGTCTATAGAGCGGCGTTGGAGTGTAGGCAAATAGAATGGTATTGTACATCCAGTAATCGCGAATAATCATGTACAGAGTTCCGGAATGCAAGTCCAAGTATGCTGACTATGCTCAGAAGTTCTCGCTCTCAGCCCACTCCTTGACGTCGAACCCATCCTCCTCATCCGCATCCGCATCAACGTCCATACCGCCCCATGACCCCGCGCCCAGCCTGCCCACAGGGGCCGACATAGTCTTGCCGAATCCCACTCTCTTCGTCTGAGCGAATGCAGCGCCACCGCCCGCGCCACTGGCACCCGGCAGTCCGCGGAACTTGCGTCCTTCCGCACGGATCCCACCGGCTTGCGCAGGTCGCTGTTGTTGAGTACCAAAGAGTTCCGGATGAGTTAAGGCTGGAGTCTTGAAAACTGGTGGGAAGTCTGATGCGGCTGATGAGAACGTTGATGCTCCGTGCGATTGTTGTGGGTGCTGGTCCTCGTCAATGTCCTCGGTCTCGGTATCGCTCCCCTCGACTTCCTCTGCGGGCGACGACCGCCTCTTCCGCGCTGCGTTCAACTTGTAGTCCTCGGCGGCCTTTGCCCTGGAAAGGACTTTACGTCCGCCCGATTCGCCCCATTCCATCTCCTCTTCCACTTCGCCGTCGGCACCGAACTTGAGTCGTCTTCTCGCGCCTCGAGGAGAAAGTGATAGGCTATCAACAGCCTTTCCATCGCTTGCGCCGCCAGCACCGCCTACAGAGCTAGACTCGGATCCGGACGAGTAGAACGGCTGTACTTCCCTCGCGCGCAGTCGGTCTTTGTGGATTATACCTTGGGCGTGAGCGTAGGCGTCGAGGGCAGTAGTGAAGCCGCCTTGAGGCAGCACCGAGTTGTTCTCCAGCACGTGCGCGGGCACGGAGCGGGTCCTGTCGAACGTGCGGTGTGTTGCTGAGCCCATTGCGACGTCTATGAAGGGAAGCATCAGCAAGCAGCAACGCGAGATCCATCAGCTCGAGTCGACGCGATCACAGCGCAAATAAGCGTTGGCTACTCACTCTGTCGACCCTTTCTTCCTACGTTCTGCAACTGCGCAAGCAAGTCAGGTGCAATACCATGTTTCTCGCTATATATCTCTGCGGTAGTAGGAAGGGAGTTCGTAGGTCTCAACTGTCGCTTGGCCGGGGGAGGGGGCATTGACAAGCTGTCATTGTTTGCTAGCGGGACGTTCTCTGCCATCGTCGCGTGCGATGTGTTTGGTGTATGCTGTTTACTGTATGCTGTATATGCTGTGGAACCTTGGTATGTAGGACTGATGAAAGACACGTCTCTCTGCAGTAGAAGACTTTCAACGCGTCGAGCGGGATCAAATCTCGTTGACAGTGTGCGGGGCAAGTTGGGTGGCAAATACCTCCTTAACTATCCTATGACCGAGTGATGCACGGTCGGTGTGGAGACGTCTCAAACTCTCCACCCTTATCGTATGTTAAGCGAAGGACATCAACGTTCCTACATACAGGAAACTCATCACGCAGCCACGATGTCTCCGTCGAAGCAGACCTTACTAGCGAACGGCTCAACACCCTCGCTCAGCTCCACTCCGACATCCTCTATCCCTTCCACACATCTCGCTACGCCAGCTCCTGATGACCCGACTCCGGCTGTCAACGGAGACTCAAAGGACGAGGAAGATGATGAGGAGGAAGCAATCTGTACAGAGCTGCACGCACTGTACTGCTTCGATGTGCTCCTAGCGCACTTCGAGGGGAGGGAGCCCATACCTCCCCCGTTCGCTAATGCCAACGAGAAATAGTATGTCCCTTGAACTTCACCTACCTACCTAGCGTACACTCCCGAGACTGATACAATGACGGTGTTCAGCGCTCTGTTCGTCACGTGGAACACGTCCAGCCAATCGCGGCCGAACAGGAAGCCTGCGCTGCGAGGCTGCATAGGCAATTTCTCAGCTATGTCATTAGCCAAAGGCCTGAGGGAGTATGCGTTAGTCAGCGCATTGGACGATCATAGGTTCTCGCCTGTTAAAGCCTCTGAGCTGCCTAGTCTCTCTTGCAAGTGAGTGCTGAGTTACGAGCTACTCCCACCCCCGCCAGGTCCAGTGCTAGCTCAAATCATGATGCTGATTCTCGGTCGTGTACCTCTCAGCGTGTCCCTACTTACGCCATTCACGCCCGTGGACACGCCTACTTCGTGGACACCAGGCAAACACGGGATCCACATCACCTTCCCTCACCCATCCCACTCTCATCGGACTCTATCAGCCACGTACTTGCCCGAGATATGCCCAGAGCAAGGATGGAGCAAAGAGGAAACGGTCCTCTCCGCTATCGCTAAAGCGGGCTACAAGGGCACTGTGACGCCAGGTGATAAAGTCTGGCAGAGTTTGTCGGTCAAGATATACGGGAGTGTTCAGAGCGGTACGGACTGGGATGCGTTCGTCAAGTACAAAGGTGGTAGAGGCGAGAGGGTCAGAGCTGTGAAGGCGTAGTGTGGAGCACTGCGTCCAGCGTGTGTAGATCGTAAAGCATATTATCGTTGTATGACTGTAACTGTAAATGAGCTGAAGGACTGTATATATACTCAGTTTCCGTGTAGCGAAGTGTAATGAGATCGTGGTCCTGTCTCAAATCCAATCATCTACGGCGAGTGCCAGACTGGAGCTCCAGAAAGAAAACGTGGATCGCCGTGATGCTACTGTGATCATGCATGCCTCGTATGTTACATATTTGCGCAAAGTACCCATTGTACACTTTTCAAGACACTTCACGCCTCAGCGGCACGACGTTTCGTCGGCTCGGGAGTCAAAGACCTATCACTGCGCGTCTTGACACTGTCTTCCGAAGTTGACCGAGCTCTGCGTCTTGGTGGTGGACTGGGACTTCTGGAATCGGGTGTTGACGCTCTTCGACGACGGAGAGGGGACCGAGTTCGGATCGGTGATCGAGAGGGACTCCTACTTCGTGAATCAGATGGTGACCGACGAGGGGGTGATCGCGAGTCCGCACGACCCCGAGGCGATGACGAGCTGTACCGCTTCTGCGCGCGAGGAGGGGCAGGCGGTGATCGCGAGTCTGGCGAAGCCGCACGACGGCGGGGTGGTGATCGGGATCGGGAAGGTGATATGCCTCTGGGGGCCGCACGCGCGGGCGAACCGCCGCGACGTCTGGCTGGAGGTGGGGGCGAGGCGGAGGCCGACTCGTAGTGCCTCCGACGAGGAGGGGACTCTGCTCTTTTCCTAGGCGGACTGCGTCGTCTTGGCGATTCGTCCCGTCCCCTCGCATCTCTCTCCCGGGACTTGGTCGCTTCTTGTTGTCTACACCGAACCTTCAATTAGCGTGATTTTACGAAAAGCCAAAGGAGCGGACTTACCGCCTGTACTCCTCCCGTCGACGCAACTTCTCCTTCTCCTCCCAGTCCTTCTTGCGCTTCTCAGCCTCCCGTTCGCGCTGAAGCACAGCCTCGACCCGCGCCTTATCCCTCTCTTCCCTCTCAGCGAACCTTGCTGCTTTCTCCTCCTCCGTCTCGCGCTGGAACGCTCGGCCCTCTTTGTGGTCCGCCGATACCCCTAGAGCCCTCTGTAATCGCGTCATCTCGACTTCCTTTGCCTGCGCGAGCGAGTGCGAGTCGGTCGGTCTGGCGCGAGGGCCGAGTGTCGCAGCGGAAGCCAAGAGCCGGGTGCGAAGCGCCGCGCAGGCCTCTTCGATCTCATCTTCGTCGGCCCTACACTCAGCGTCAGTATTTATCGCGTAAACGAGGAGATGCGGATGAACTCACTCCTTCTCCTCCATCTCATCTCTCAGCTCCATGACTTTCACCTCGACTCTCCGCTTCCGCTCATGATCCAATATCCCTTGATCAGGCGCACGATGCACCGGCGGGCCCTTCATATCGTCCAAAAAGTCCCCATAGCGTCCTCCTTGCCCACCAGCGCCATACGCGCCTCCAGGTGGACCACTTCGGATTTGCAGATGCGCGGTGTTACGCGAAACGTAGCCGTTGGTTCCACTGCAAAGTGACCATCAGTCAGTCTGGCCATATTGCTCGGCTTGAGGACTATGGTTGCACGCACCTTCCACGGGTAGTCGCTAGACCTATACCGTTATACGACATTTTTATCTTGTTCTCTTGTTGATCTTGTTGACTTTGCTGTCTTACAAGTGAATGAATCTTGCAATGATGCATTACAACTTCAGCAGTAGTTGAGAGTGAAGCGGCGACAGGTGATAGCGGGATTCCGGCGTTTGTGGCTACTGTGGCACCATCGAGTGGAGGTAGTCCACCTCGTTCAAAGTTGTTTCAAGGATCTTTTGAACGTTGCGACGTTGCATCACCACCAAATACGAAGGCACAAGATGCAGGACGCACCGCCGAGCGAGGACAGTACATCGAGCAGCGCCAGCTCGTCGAGAGCCTCGACGCCGGATATAGAAGATGTCGCGGCGTACGAGACGCTCATGGCGGACCTACTGGGAATTGACGTGACTCTCAAACGAGCTGAAATGGATGATATCAATATGGACGAGAGCGAGGAGGTGGTTGGACTCGACGGCGTTAGTCGGCCAATGACCAAGGCCGAGAAGCAGAATGCGAAGAAGAAACGGCGGAAAGAGCGCGAAAGGGCTGCCAAAGGTGTAGATGTTACCGGTGCTGCCGTGCCTCTGCCCGGGCAGGCTGTCGATGAACAAATCACGTCATATGGTGTGTAACGTATAACAATTTGGGAATCAGTGCTAAGTGCTGATGACCATCCAGACTTTCCGTTGTTCTCGTCTGTCCCTGTTCGACCAGTGACGATCCGACCGGCAAACGAGGACTACCAGGTGACTGAGTGAGCAGAGCCTTCCTGATCATTGTCGAGGTAGCACAGTAGTTGATCTCTTGATGCGCAGAAACCCTCGACATCGTCAGTACACCAGCGAAGAACAGCGAGAACTGCGTCAAGCTGCGATCGAAACTGCTGTCGAGTTCCCGCAGCTCGGCGGGCCATCAAACGTGCATCCCAGATGGACTAGGAGCGACACCACGCCGCGCGAGCTGGTCCTCTGCGCCCCGACCGCAAAGCGTTTACCTAATCTCATAGTCGGAAATGTCCATCCACCACATTCTTCAAGCGCAACCCCGCATGCTCAACCACCATCCGACAAGCTGGCCGTCGCATCGCTCGACCTCAAGCCTGCTATTGACAGCGATGCAAGCAGACCCAGCACTCGCGCGAAAACACGGCGTGGACGCAAATACAAGGCAGCCGTCGTCGCGCGATTCTACGCCCCGCCTTCTGGGCTCGGAGGGAAGGCGAGGGGATACGCTTGGGGTTTGAGGGATAGCATGGAAGGGCGGAGGGAAGTGGGCGCGTATACTGGGTTTGTGAGGAGCAAGGGGCGGTGACTAGTTGATCTGTAAACATATCGCCCCGAAGTTGTACAGTGTACAGTACAGTAATGCAGTCACACGACGTTTGTAATCGTTCGTACCCCGGTATTGTAATACCATTAGACAAACCAGTTTGTAATGGGATTAGCTCCAAGTGGTAATGCCGTTCCGGTGCCACACTTGCCATAAGGGATGATTCAGGCACCGGTATTCAGGGTTGTCATGCGCGTTTGAACCCATTTGCATAACAATGCAACCCCAAAAAAGTCGAACGATCATTCGGTGCGCTTCTCGTCGTATCATACTGCTATTGCTATTTCAGGTCTACTGTCTTTGTCCATCTCGTCTCGTCTCATCTTATCAACCACTCGCTCCTCACAAGTCATTCTCTATCATCTACACCAACATGGCCTCAGCAGACTTTGACATCCCCGCCCGTCCCTCCAATGTCGGCATCCTCGGCATGGAGATGTACTTCCCCAAGAGGGTATGTGCGCCCAGTCCTTTCAAGTCAAGCGTAGCAGCTCACCTCGTGCGTTTTTACAGTGCATCTCCGAGGACGCCCTCGAGGACTTTGACGGTGTTAGCAAGGGCAAGTACACCATTGGATTGGGTCAGAAGTACATGGCTTTCACCGATGACAAGTGAGTCGAGCGTTCTTGTTGCGCAGTGATTTAGCTGACGCCGCTTATAGGGAGGACATCAACTCCGTTGCCTTGTCTGGTATGTCTTTCTTCACTCTGTCCCATGAAACTGTACAGTACTGACTCCGCGCAGTCGTCTCATCATTGTTGAAAAAGTACAACGTCGACCCCACCTCCATTGGTCGTCTCGACGTTGGTACCGAGACTCTGATCGACAAGTCCAAAGCTACCAAGACTCTGCTCATGAACCTGTTCGCTCCTTCGGGCAACACCGACATCGAGGGTATCGACTCCAAGAACGCATGCTACGGTTCTACCGCAGCTCTGTTCAACTGCGTGAACTGGATCCAATCGGAGAGCTGGGACGGACGCAACGCTATTGTCATGTGCGGCGACATTGCCATTTACAAGGAGGGCGGCGCTCGCCCTGTCGGTGGTATGGGTGCATGCGCTATGCTCATTGGCCCCAACGCGCCTTTGGTTCTTGAGCGTGAGTTCTTCGACACCGGATGGAGCTGACCCTGTAGCCGTTCACGGCACTTACATCGCCAACACCTGGGACTTCTACAAGCCAGACCTGTCTGCCGAATACGTAGGTTGCACTGCAAGTGACATTCGCTGATGCCTCAGCCTACCGTCGACGGCCCTTGGACCATCGCTGCCTACCTCGGTGCCCTTGACAACGCTTACAACGCCTACGTCGACAAGGCTGCCAAATCTCGTGCCCGTGCCGCCAAGAAGCTCTCTCTCGCTTCCGTTTCTGCTGCTGTTGCCGAAGTCGCCGAGGCTGCCACTACATTCGTGAAGAACATCAACGGAACCACCGCCACCACCAACGGCCATGCCAACGGTGAGACAAAAGAGGAGGGAATTGCCCAATTCGACTATGTCTGCTTGCACAGGTGCGTCGCGATGCAACGTGGCAACCGCTGACAATGCTAGTCCTTACGGCAAGCTCGTCCAGAAGGGTCACGCCCGGATGTTCTACAACGACTACCTCCGCAACCCCACTTCCCCTGCATACGCCAACGTCCCAGAGAACATCGCTACCCTCGACCGCACCAAGACCTACACCGACAAGGTCGTCGAGAAGACTTTTGTTGGTGTCGCAGCCGAGCACTACAAGTCTGCCGTCGTCCCCGGTTCCGACTGTGTTCAGCGATGCGGCAACATGTACACTGCGAGCTTGTACGGTGCTTTGGCAAGTGTCGTTGGTGGTGCACCAGAGGGTCTTGAGGTGAGTTGCGCGCCTTTGCTAGTCGTGGATTTTGTGCTAACGTTCTTCGCAGCTTGGCAAGCGCATCGGTCTTTACGCATTCGGTTCCGGTTGCGCTGCCTCATTCTTCGCTCTGCGTGTCGTCGGATCCACAAAGGAGATTGCCGACAAGCTCCAGCTCAAGGAGAGACTCGCTGCCATGGACGTTCAGCCTTGTGAGGAGTATGTGACCGCATTGAAGGTAAGTCGGATTGCGTTCTTGCGTAGTTGCATGCGGTGTTGATGCTCGAGATATAGCTTCGTGAGGAGAACCACAACGCTGTCAAGTACACTCCCCAAGGATCAATTGACAACATCTGGCCGGGCGCATACTACCTCGAGGGTGTCGACGAGCTCTACAGGAGGACTTACACCCAAAAGCCCGTTGCCTAAAGCGTTGAAGCGGTGTAAGGGTAAGCGGTGTCAACCGCATTGCGCATTGCTGGTATTATAGAGTGCGCTGAGGGACAGCGCGGACGCTTTTGCTTTTCTGGTATTCTTGTAGAACACATATACCCTCGCATGATATGCTCGCGTGTGTAGACTAGACCTAGTACATGCATGTGTCGACCTGCTGAATGGATGAGAAATGAGAATGCCGAGCAGAGAGAGAAGCAAGCGAGATAAGAAAGGATTGTTTCAGTTCGCGTCGAATTGCTATTGCTTTTCCATCTCTCTCCACCTTTTAGATTGTGCCTTTTTGACATCATTCCCCTTCTCCCTTCACTCTCAACTTTCTCTCTCGACTCGTCACTTGTCAAACAACATACATTGTAGCATATACTTCCGTCTGCTTCGACTCTATTCTCGTCATCACGACCACACAGCACACGCAGTACGCAGTACGACCGAGGTTCTATCATCAACTGATCGGCGAATCCGGCCGTATCTTCCCAATCACTCAGCACGAACGTGTCCGTTTACACGTTTGCGGCATCATACCTGATCACCGACCGGATCAATCTCTGATCTCCATCATCAGATAAACAGATTTTCATCGTGTACTGCAGGCAATCGCATCGCTGCATCGTGTACCAGCAAGAGCGTTAGGGATATCGACCTCTCTCCGCCAGTCGCTCTTGTTGACCACTGCCTGGCATGCGGTGCGAGAGTGATCACGTACTTCGACCTTGTGAGTGCTACGTCTTAGTGTTGTTATAAGTACACTCGCTAAGCGCCTTATAGCTCAGCAGTAACATCTACATCTACATCTACCACTCATGCCACCTCTCCCTATATCACCCACGAAACATGCCCCTTTCCACCCACACGTCCACTCTCCCGCCCATCCGAAGTTCACCACACATGCTCTATCTCGGTCTACCTCGGCGCAATCGCCCATCTCTTCACCTACCAAATCACCAAGAAAGCACTCTGCGCCAGCGATCAGCGTGGATACCGCGCTGCCGAGATTGCAGCGGGCGAAGAGTAAGGGCAAAGAGAAAGAGAAGGAGCGGAGTGATGCTGTGGAGAAGCTCATTCGGGAAGTGGGCAGCGCGACCATAAGCCTTCGTGCGGGTGTGGTGCAGGATCTCTCTGATGATGAACGCGGAGAAGAAGAGAGCGCAGCTGGACCGTCGAAGCTGCCGGCACAGACCGTTTCGTCCCGTGTGCGCAAAGCGAGGAGCAACTCGATGCATTTCCCGTCTCAGCCACCCTCGCTGGACCGATCCTTCTACCTTCCACACTATTCTCTCGACAAGCAGTACTCATTGAAGTCGGGAAAAAGCCCAGCGGTCGATCTAGAACTGGGCTTGGGTAACGACTTTGACGAATCGTTCGGTGAAGCGATGAGGCGAGGGGCGGGCGGGGAAGAAATGCCGTTGTCCAAGGAAGCACTGCGGGTGCTGAGTGAGGCAAAGGAGAATCTGGGCCTAAGATCTGGTGTCAAACAGGGAAGAAAGGGATCCATGGGCATGGGCCTGTTCAAAGAGAGCAGAGCAGCCGCAAAAGGTTCAATACGGGCTCACGACGTCATCGACGAAGAGGAGATCATAGGGAGAGCACGTGCCGCAACGACAAGCTCTCGAGGCACTGTCCTACCGTCAGCACAAGAATCGGCGCTAGATAGTGACGGCCATAGTCCCACTTCCGTACCGAGCACTCCGGTGCCTATACGAGCGGTGTCCCGGCGCAGAGACTTGCTGGTGGAGGATGAGTCGACTGTGGCCGGAATACAAATCATCTCGTCACCTTTGCTCCGGCCCACATCGCCAGATCATCACTCGGACGTCATCACCTCTTACGATGAGGAGGACGACGACAGCGGGTGGACTACAACCGATACGGATTCTCTCGGCTCTGATCTCGAAGGGAGGGACTGGCTTAGTGCCGAAGGGAGTGAGACGCAGGAAGACGATGAAGAGCGGATGACGGTCCCTCTGCAACCTTTCAACCATGCCGTGGGAGGTCATAGCAGCATCTACAAGTTTACACGAAGGGCTGTGTGTAAGGTGAGTGCCCTACGGGAAGTAGTCTCTGACCCGTTAGCCTCTTGTCAGCCGCGAGAATCTCTTCTACGAAGAGGTCGAGAGGCTCGCACCTGCTCTACTAGCTTTCATCCCCCGATATCTTGGCGTGATGCTTGTCAACTATCGAAGACCAGCCCGCAACGCTCATGAAGGATCGATAACTCCGGTCGACTCGCCTGATGTCCCTTCACCTTCGCCTGGAGCCCCGTCTGCGCCATCAACGCCGGGCAGTCGACCACCGTTCCACAAGGCTGCCACAGGGCTCTCGGGCCAGTCGTCCGTGCACGAGAGCGTAGAAATACCTGAAGTATCGCTAGATTTCAATCGTCATGTGGTGCCGGATTGGCTGTTCAGACGAGAAGAGCGCCGAAGCCGAGGCCGTTATCAAACCGGGACCGACGATGAAGAAGGAACCAGACGCACCCTTCGACCCAGTTCCGCTAGATCACAAGAATTTGTCAGGTATGGTTCAGGCTCTCCCACAAGCTCATGGCAAGGATCGTTCGTCTCTGCCTCGCCCGGGCTCCGCGCTCCGCCACCCAGTTCTCCAGCTGGTCCTCGAGCCATCGAGCGGATTGAGCCTCGTACGCCTGCGCCATCGCCAGTTACCTCTCCTCAATTCTCGCAGCTGCATCATACGAATTCTGCCCCGCTCTTACATCGTGGACGAATCGATGGCCTGTTTCCCGGTCACTCGATGCACGTCGAGTCAGGCAGCGGCAGCGGGTATAACTCGCCTCATCCTTTTGGCGGAACTGGATCGACAATGGTCAATACCAAGTTGAAGGATCACATCTTCGCCACGATCTTGAAGCGGCTCAAGCGCAAAGGCGTTGGGCTACATCGCCACGGCGACGAGGCGGATGACGAGGGGGACGAGCATTTGAGCAGGGGTTCAGCCAGACGATGTGGCCGTCGAAGCAGTACTAGGCACTTGGAGACTACGGGTAGCGCAGGCGACGATCATATCCGACGGATCCACAGCGATGTCGCGCTGACCAGTATGCGCAGCCGCAGAGAAGCGAGCGAGGAGAGAGGGATGTTTGAGATGGAAGATGTCCATGAGGAACCGGGTACGCGAGTGCGCAAGAGGAGCTCGGTGAACGGCGTGCTACCGATGACAGCCGTCCATCCCGAGCCTGCTTCCGCGAGCACTCAAATCTCCGTTCCAGCTTCGCCAAGTGTGAACCCAGAGGATATTGCCCGACAAGAACTGTTCATCTTCATGGAGGATCTGACGGGGAGACTGAAGCATCCCTGCGTGCTGGACTTGAAGATGGGCACGAGGCAGTACGGCATTGACGCGACGCCATTGAAGAAAAGGAGTCAAAGGAAGAAGTGCGATACCACCACGAGTCGGACCCTCGGAGTGCGGATGTGCGGAATGCAAGTGAGTCATACAACAAGGGAGCTATACTGACATTTTCAGGTATGGAATACAACCTCGCAATCTTTCGTCAGCAAGAACAAGTATCGCGGGCGAGAGATCAAGACGTCCGAATTCGTTTCTATCCTTCGAGGCTTTCTTTCCGACGGCGACAGATTGCTCATCGAGCATATCCCTGTGATCGTCCAGAAACTGCACAACCTCGCTGCTATCATTGCTCAGCTCGATGGATTCCGCTTCTACGGCTGCAGCTTGCTGTTGATCTATGATGGGGACGAGCAAGTCCAGGAGAGTTATGCAAAGTCTGTCGGCGGAAGCGTCATGGAAGTGGTGGAGGAGGAGGAGGAGCAGGAAGCGACGGACGAGTGGGCGGAACATCGCCATCGACCTTATCGCCGAGCGCCAGACCACGAGGGGCAGGGCAAAGAGCGCAGAAGCAAGAGCGTGGAAGTCAACGCGCGCACTCGCCGTCGGCACTCGCAGTCGTCGACCTCGCGACGTTCCGCATCGCCTTCAACGCCTCACGCGCGCCGCAAGCATCGCGGAGAAGTGAATATCCGCGTAGTGGACTTTGCGCACACTACCACCGGACGCGACTTTGTCTCGTTCCCCGCAGATCACGTGGATCCGCCAGATACCGTCCTGGGTAAAGGATACGATACGCAATTTGACCAAGCGACGGGCTTGGCCATGGCGCGCTTCCCGCCCAAGTATCGCTCGCGCCCCGATATGGGATTCCTATTTGGGCTGAAGAACGTCTGCGAGGCGTTGTCCCAGCTGTGGGAGAACGAATTCGGGGGAGATCCGCTGGAGGTGACGGAGAACAAGGACGTATTTGCCGTGTTTGAGGATTGGAGCGTGGGCGAGCTCAGTACGTAACGTGGGACATCATACATGGAGTGGAATGGAATGGAACGGAGCGAAACGAGATCTTGTACATCGCATCTTGCATATGCACCTAGTAATCAAACATGAAACAAGTGGATACATGTACGGCAGGCTACATACTTTGACTTTGGACTAAAAACGGAACAGCTTAGAACCGCGACTTCTCGATAGCTAATAACGACTAAGAACGGGCAGTGACAGGTGCTCCGTTGTCAAAGACGACCTCGTCGTCGTTCGGCATACCGTTGGCAGTAAGCTTGTTGCCGAAACCATTGTGGGACCCGTTAAAGCTCATTCCCTCGATAGTCGCATATCCCTTGATACCAGTCGCCTTCTCGAGACCCTCGGCGAGGTCTGGCGAGACTTCACGGAAGATGGTGATTTGTCTCTTGATGATTTCGGGATCGCGACACGTGGACATGTGGCCCGAGACCACTGTGATGAAGCGTTCTTTCGATTCGTCGCTGAAGACGCTTTGCCACAGCTTGCCTGGGTGGGGAAGGAAGTCACGTTAGTCTTCCTGACACTTCCTCGAGATCACGTTCTTTCGGGATTGGGAGGATGAAGAGAGTGAACGTGATGTAAGAATAAACTCACGAGGCTGGATAAAGTCCTCGGGGCGGATCTCACTGAGGAAGCTGACTGCTTCGCCCGTGAACTGCCCATGGACCTTGTTCAAGTTGTACGGGCGCTTCTTGAACTCGATCGGCTCGATAGAAGCCAGATAGGGGGGTCTGGAACCTTGGTTGAAGTAGGCCATCTGGCCATCGCGCTGGAAGTTGGCCATGCGGAAGGGGCAGACGGGCGCGTTGACGGGCAATTGCTGGTAGTTTGCGCCGATACGGTGTCTGTGTGCGTCCGGGTAAGAGAACAGGCGGGATTGCAGTACGGGGTCGGCGGAGGGCTCGATTCCTGGGACCATGTGCGCGGGGTTGTACGCCGCTTGCTCGATCTCGGCAAAGTAGTTCTAAAGAGGAGCGTGAGTGACGTGACCTTAGGGAAAGCTGTTCCGGTGAGAAGGGCAGACTTTCGCAATCACCTTGGCATTCTCGGTCAAGGTGAACTTGCCGACGGTCCTCAGGGGATAGTCCTTCTGGGGCCAAGTGTGGGTCAAGTCAAAGACGTTGACCTTCTTCTCCGACCAAGCCTCCTCGGCCTGCTTCTCAGTCATGATCTGGACCTTCATGGTCCACGAAGGGTGCTCGCCGCGGGCGATAGCCTCGTACAGGTCCTTCTGTCCCCAGTCAGGCGACCTAACAGCGTCCATCGTCAGCTTCAATATTCTTCTGTACGATCTGTGCGTCCTAGAGTGAGAGGTGAATGACTCACTTTGAGGCCGCCTCTTCCTGAGTGAAAGTCTTGATGCCCTGGTCGGAGATGAAGTGGAATTGCGCATACACCCACTCGCCCTTGTCGTTGACGACCTTGAGCGTGTGGCCGTAGTAGCCGTGCATGTGACGGTACCCGGCGGGGATTCCTCGGTCGCCCATCAAGATCTACGAAACGCAATCGGTCAGTCTTGCTACTTATCCCGATCTCGAAGCGATCTGATAGAGAGATAGATGGGTAACTCACCATGACTTGATGGATGGACTCGGGGTTCTGGCTGAGGTAATCCCAGAACGCGGTCGAGTCGTCATCGCCCGTCAAGTGGGTTGACGGGTCGCGCTTCTGCGTGTGGATGAAGTGCGGGAACTTTGCCGGGTCGCGCAGGAAGAAGACGGGGGTGTTGTTGCATACCATGTCCCAGTTGCCTTCCTCGGTCTTGAACTTGACCGAGAAGCCTCGGGGGTCACTGCGCGGGATGACATTAGCATCGACGATCATTAATTGACTCGTGAGATAAACGAGATGGAAAAAGGTAGGCGGAAGGAAGGAAGAACGTGAGATGGGATGCGGACTCACCGGTGCAGATCGCTAGACCCCGACTCGCCACCGACAGTAGAGAATCGCGCGGTGACGGGACACTGAACGCCCTTCTTGAACATCTTGGCCATACACAGATCCTCCAGCCCATCCGTGCATTCCCAAATACCATGAGCGCCCGATCCCTTGGCGTGCACGACTCGCTCGGGAATCCTATCGTTATCATCGATCGCATCAAAGATGGATCAAATACTCAATCAAGAAGAAGAAGAAGAAGAAGAAGCGGGACACACCTCTCGCGATCAAAGTGCGATAAGAGATCGATCAGGTGGAAATCCTGTAGCAGCAAAGGGCCGTTCACGCCTGCCCTTTGGACAGCGTATGGGTGAGGCACAGGGACGCCGTTGGACGTAGTGTACACGCTATATCAACGCATGTATGTCAGTCGATGAATCGTTTTCAGACTGTTGTGCTAGGTGAGAAACCCACGTTTCTTGAGAAGTGGCCTGACGGTCCTCCTCGTAGTTCCTCATGATGGGTGCGGCCTGTACGCCCGAGTGGCCATTGGCACTTCCGTTTCCGTTTGCTGACATTCTGCTTGGCTTTGTTTGGTTGTATTACGATGAGTGTTGATAGCGATCAGGTACAAAGTGGAAGAGTATGGTTTGGTCGAGTACACTTATATACATTCAGTTATGTAGTGGCCAATGTCCATTACACATGTGCCGATCCAATTTAGCCAGCCAGCCAATCAGGTGAGACCCATGACGCCTGATTACTTGAGCCTTATTCAGCGCTTTGTAACCGTGACTGCGAAATCCTCCCGACTTTGTCAGCCAAGCTCAATATTCCCATCGCTCGACTCGAGTACCCTGCTACTCTGGTACGCGACGCCAAGCCGTAGTTCATGCAGGCAGCAGCAGCAGCAGCAAACGCCGTGGTTGTCGGATCGATTCGGAGTGATCGAAGCTGACAATTGTCACCACGTCATACCTTCATTGCGGTTACTAAGCAGAAGAAAACAGATCGTGCCTGATCGGTAAATGCCATTGCCGCAGTACATTCTCAGAAGCAATACATATTGAGCACAATTGGGATGCATGTTGCTATCACATGTCGTGCTCTGTATGTGTATGTGACACCTAGGCGCCTGCCCAGGAGTACATAACCTAGTCATCCTCCTCCGCGACCTCGACGAGCTGCTCGGCCCAATCGTCCATTGCCCATATAGTGAAGCAGCCACCATCATTCCACCTCTCCCTCTTTGCCATCTCGATCCACGCGCGGGACAAGCCTGTTTGCCATGTGGTATTAGCGAGACAATTCAGATATATGGGAAACATGGAAAAATGAGCGTACCCGACCTGAAGGACCACAGCTCGACGTTCCAGCCTCGTTTCAGCGCCTCGCGGACAGCGCCAATGAAGCCTTCACGATTGAATTGCCCTCCCCTCGCGTCGCCCGTGGCCAGAACGAGGGTACTGCCTTTCTCCGCTTTCATTCCTTTCGCATTAAGCGTTGTCAGAATGCCCAATTGCAGAATCTCATCTACTGCTTGCTCCTTGAACCGTCTCAGGCCGATGGCATCTGAGCCTGCGATCCGAGCTTGAGGCTTGGGCGTCGTATGCATGGACGTGGGATCCTGCACTTCTTCCTCGTACAATTCCACGCGCTTCATCACTGACACTTCCCAGCCAAGTCGGACGAGCGGATCGAGATTCTGATGGAGCGGCGATGAGGCGACGAGATGGAGCGAGCCTGGAGGTGTCTCCCGACCGCGGCGCAGAAGAAGGGACAGACACGGCAGTGACATCGTGCGAAGGTGGCGTGGTGGCAGGGCGTCGCTTGGGTGAGATCCGAGATAATGCAATAGGCCGTAAAGGATGTTGGAGCTGCGCGTGTCAGCTATAACTCGTAGCCCAGTAACTCACTGATCCACGAAGACATGGCATAGCCCATCCGCATCGTACTTCCCTCTAAAACCGCCCTCGCCCTTGCCCCTCATCTTACCTAAACCGCCTTGCCAGACCACCTGGCCCTGCGTCTCTCCATATGCCTGAGCATTATTATCCGCTAAAAAGGATTTGATTAATGATTTCTCCGCCGGGAAGGCGCGAGGCATCTTGGTGCTTAACATGACTAGATTCGTCGGCGTAAGCGTCATAGTGGGTTTCTTCTTGACTTCTTCGTCTGTGTCTGTATTCGAGTTCTCGGGGCGGGGTAGCGGCGCGAGAGGGAGTGTGAGCGCCGAGACGAGCTCGACGTAGAGTGTATCGCGCATTCGCGCTATTGCTCTTCTGAGAGCGATCTTGTCGGTCTTGGTAGTGAGCATTGGCAGGTTGTATTGTCGCCTAATAACATTTGCGACGCGTATAGCGGAAGAGGGCTCTGCCAGAGCCGGGAACAGATCTCGGATAATTGGTGGTAAGGTGTTGCCGGAGGAGGAATCGAGCTTGGATCGAAGTTCGATTTTGTCGAGGACGTCGCGGCCAAAGGCGTCGGCGAATTCGCGCTGGAAAGGCGTGTTTGGCTCGGGTCTAGGAGGTGTACTGGGAATGTCGTCTTGTAGGGATTCTTCTGATGGCTCTGACGGCTCTGTGTACTCTGGGGGGATAGCGCGCCGATGTACCCTGATCTTGGTTCGGTAGCGTCTTCGTCCAGGTAATCGAATCCGAGTGAGCGTCACTCGAATACGAGGCTTGCCAGACTCGGTGGTTACACTTGATACAGTCGAGATGTACGATTCCGTCTTCTCCATCTCGACATCTGATGGCTGCTTTACGTGATCCACATCAGCGAAATCTCTGACCAGAGGTTCGTCGTGCTCGACCTTGACAACGGCGACGTCGGCGTGACTGTCTTTCTCCGGCTCGTTGCATTCCCGCTTCACGCTTGCGCCCGAGTCGATGGCGTCCGGTGCCCAGTCGGCGGACGCGTATGATCCGGCAATAGCGCGCAGCAGGCTTGATGCCGTCCTAGGTTTAGTCGGCCGCTTTGCCACTTGGGACTCGCCCACGTCCGCTTCTAATACATGGTCAGCTATGATCAACGGAATTGCATGTGGGCAGACTCACCGTTCTCGCACGATCCATTCAAGCCCAGAAGGGCAAGATCGAATTCCTCTTCGATCTCCAACGACTCGACGATCATACTGGGCGAGCTCGAGCTGCCATTGAGCATGAACGTGCCTGCGTCTACAAGCATTACTGTTGGCTATGCGGAGGAATCTGCGTAAAATGCGATGGCGACAGAAGCCATCTCACTGCTTTGAGTTGGAATGCTATAAAGAAACGAGAGAGTGTAGGGATCGAACTGCTGTCTCATATAGACATCGAGAATGGGTGGCAAGAATGGAACTAGTGGTGCCCCACAACAAGATATGCATTTCTTTGATTTCTTTGATTTTACTTTTTCCAAACGTACACGTACAAATCATCGCTCATTCCTGACATATTCGGCTCATTCGCTATAGACCATCACTTTTCTCTAAACATCATACCTGTCGCCGCGCCGCTCAGGATCGTCATGGCAGTGTAGATGAGCAGTATGCCCTATCATCGTCACCTTGTCAATCGCTTTCTTCGTCATACTCCCATCATGGGGCACTCACATAATTGTGCAGGCCGTAAGCGCCACTTGCGCCATTGAGTATGTTGAGTTTGAGCAAGGCGTTCGAGATGGGACCTAGTACATTAGCATGCGCTGATACTACTGATAGACTCACCCGAAGTGATGTTGCCTATACCCCTGACTGATGCCATGATTGAGAAAACAAGCACGGTGGACGAGTGGTCGTCGTCTATTATTAGCCAAGCGCAATTATACTTCGGACTCACTGGTGATGGTACTGATCATCTTTGACCATAAGGAGGAGAAGCTCGGCCCCAGCGCCCCGAAGACCAAGGCAAAGACCACGAGCACGGCGTCAGAGGTCCCGAAACCCCATAGCAGCGCGCAAGCGAGCGCACTGCCCACGCAGGAGAGAAGCATGACCATGCGAAGTGGCCAGCGGTCCGAGAGGTATCCTAGCAGTCCATTGCCGAATACCGAGGAGGCTAGGAAGATTAGCAGGCGACAATGTGTGCTGTGCTCACCATTTAGCAGGGCGATAAGGCCGGTCCCGCTCGGCTTAGTCAAGTGCAGCTCATCGGCGTACGCTTCATATCAGCGCGATCTACGACGATGTACTCACAAGGAAGCCACAAGCTCGGCACGAAGTTGCCCAGACTCGTGAGGAGGATAGTCATGACGCCCAAATACATGCTGGTGCGTCTGAGGAAGCTCCAATCCACGCGAGGTCGTCGTCTCCGCGCTTCGCCCGTATGGTCATGGCGGGTCAAGGGGATACGCCTATGTATAGGGATCAGGGCGATAGCGCCCAGCACCAGATAACCGATGCCGAGGGATATCATGGCCGCCTTGTACCCGAATCTGCCTAGGAGCGCGTCCATGACAAAAGGGAAGATCGCCCCGCCAGCGCCTGTCCCGGCGTACATGATCCCAGAAGCAAGGCCGCGTTTTGCGTGGAACCACTCGAACAGCAGGGTTGCGCAGGGCAGGTATTGTGCTTGATGTCAGTCTACATTGTAAAATGGTTCGCTTACCTCCAGCAAGCGGGTACAACAGTCCAAAGGTAACGAGCAGATGCCATGGCTGTTTCATAGTCAGCGGTGGACCTGATTTGCGTGATACGGGATTACAAAACTCACCTTCGTGACGAACGCGCTAGCTATCATAGATGATCCCCCAGCGAGTAGTCCGACGTATTGTAGCGGCTTTTGCCATCTAGGATACGCAGTGTACATTCTGCGATGCTGTCAGCTATACTCAATATTGTTTGAAACTCACGGGCCGAACACCAGGGTGCTGATATACATGAGCCCCGTTTGGAGCGTTGCCGCGAGGGTGATAGTCGACTCGCCGTATCCCTTGAAGAGGGTGTTGCTCCAGTACACATGCAAGATACCGACCGAGAACGGCAGACCCCACACCAGAATCTCCGTAGCCGTCGCACCGAGGAGGAAGAGCCAGGCTCTTCGGCCCCCGTCTACTGGGGGCAGCACCTCGAAGGCCGCAGCTTCATTTGGGATACTCTCCAAGCTGGGCTGTTGCGCGAAAGACAATTCCGACTCGGCTCGACGCCGGTCTTGCTCTTGGTCGCGGGATTGAATCGTGTACACGCGTGCGAGCTCGATCTCTTCTGCCATCTCTCCGTATGAACAAGTGATATGTGATGGAAGAAGGCAAGCTTGCTCGTATTGTAGTGAGCAGGAAATGGGAGACAAATATACGTGTTTCTCGAGTCGGTCATATGTGGTATGTGGATGTGGAATGTGGAGTGGAGGCGGAGAAAGTTTGCGGGTTAGCCGAAGTTTTGCTGACCTGAGCAACTAGTCACTCGGAGGAGATATCGGATCTTGACACCTGTACATGATCCGGACCTCGCACGCGGGGCAAGTAGAGTACGACTTCCATTGCTAGACTATAAAAACAGTAAAATGATATGCAGAACATCTCATCTCATTTTCGTTGCTTTCATGAATGACAGCGAGCTCAAAGATGTGTGCCAGCTGCATATGAGATGTGGCGACGCAATAGCATCGCCCGCACGGATCATAAGGCTCATCCGACTCCGACTTGAGGATCTAAAGAGACTGTAAAAGGTTTATTTTCGTATTCGCAAGTAGCCGCGATGGGCGGATGGCTGAGGGTGTGAGGTGTGCAATTCAGGTCGTGCTCGCTTGCAACAGCTGACATGTGATTTGTACATATGTGCTCATACTGACTGGAATGAGTCGAGCCACAGTGCGAATTGGTCACTCAGCAATGAGATTGATCACAACAAAGCACGCAATCATAGATTAACTCGTGTACTCCCTTGACGCAACACGCAACACGCCCCTTGGCTCGGACATAGCGCCATCCTGACTTTGGTGGATCTCAAGCTTTCACAAGATCCCCTGATGGTGATGGTGATGCGCAGGAGAAAACCCTGACTCGAGTGCCTGTTGGCGAGACATATCTACCGCTGCGCCTCGGTTACAACTTACAACTGCTCGACGCACTGTCCTCTGTTCGACTGTGCTCCGCAGACCATACTCATAGTTGGCGGCGGTTCCTGAGCCCGTGCTTCAAGCGATTGGTGATTCTGCGATATGGCGTTATGGCGTTATCAAATGATACAACGATAGGAACCGCGGTTTGTACCGTTGAACTCCTTGGAGAGACCGCAATTGACCGATGATGCTGAGATATATAAGTGACGAGCATTGCGTATGGTCGGGGGAACAGCCAATTCGCCACGCATCATGTCAGCAGGAGTAGTAGGCTCTGTCGAGCAGCCCATCCCGTACACGTCGCAAGCGGACCCTCTGCCTATCGACAACGTCTTCGACAGGTCTATCGACGATGGCGACGATGATCGCGAGAAGCAAGGGAGCGTAGACGGCGCGGAGAAGGGCGATCCGTATATCGGTTTAGTGGAGAAGGACGAGCTCACCCCTGATGTCGCGTTTCAATGGAACGTCGACGGTGATCAGTCGCCTTGTGAGTTGTCGAAGGAGATGACTTGCGCTGACAAGTAGTCCCCGAAGTCGCGGCGTGTGTGCCGAACACGGACGATCCAGATATCGCATGCAATACCGTTCGAGCGTGGATATTGATGACGGTCTTCGTGATGCTTTTCGCGGGCGTCAACCAGTTCTTCGGACTGCGATACCCTTCTCTGACTGTCGGTTATGTCGTCGCTCAATTGCTGGTGTATCCTATTGGCCGCGCATGGGAGAGACTGCCTCGGTGGGAGGTGCCCCTGGGTCGATTCTCGTTCTATCTCAACCCGGGGAAATTCACTATCAAGGAACACGCCCTCATCGCTATTGTGAGTGTAGCAGTCGACGGACGATGACTGACAAGCAGTGCGTCAACCTTACAGGGAGCACAGCATATGCGATGAGCTCGCTCGTGGCGATCATCTCGCCCGTCTACTGGGACCGCGATTACGGTGCCGGCTTCTCCTTCTTGTACTTGCTCACCACCCAAGCGCTTGGCTTCGGTCTCGCCGGAATGGCACGCCGGTGGTTGGTCTACCCCGCTGCGCTCATCTGGCCCTCGACGTTGTCTTCGACAGTGCTCTTTCGCGCCCTGCACGAACCGCAAGACCGCTCACCAGCCAACGGCTGGGTCATCACGCGCTATCGCTACTTTGTGTACCTCACTGCAGCGGCGTTTGCATGGTACTGGCTCCCCGACTACCTGTGGACGTCGCTGAGCACGTTCGCGTTCGTTACTTGGATAGCGCCAAACAACCAGAAAGTGAACACGATCTTCGGGATGAACTCGGGCCTGGGTCTGCTTCCAATCAGCTTTGACTGGACACAGATCAACTATGCGGGGTACCCTCTCACTACACCCTTCTACATCACCTGCAACGCATTTGCCGTCGTCGTCTTCTTCTACCTCTTCCTCTCGCCGATCCTGTACTACTCCAACGTCTGGAACAGCGCCTACCTACCACTCTTGTCCTCGAGCACATTCGACAACACGGGCAGCTCGTACAATATCACCAAAGTCGTCGACTCGAAGCTCGACTTTGTGCTGTCGAAATACGAGGCCTACTCGCCCATGTACATCTCCATGTCGTATTCCCTCACGTACGGTCTCTCGTTCGCCGCCGTCACTTCGATCGTCATCTACACTTACCTATACAACGGCAAAGAGATTTGGGCGAAATTCAAGGACTCGCGCGCGGGCGGCGAGGATATCCATAAGCGACTCATGGCGTCGTATCGCGAAGTACCCGATTGGTGGTACGGCCTCCTCACGGCTGTCGTCCTGGGTCTGGGCATCTTCACCATCCGATACTGGCAGACCGAGCTTCCGGTCTGGGGCTTCATTGTGGTCTGTTTCGGCATGGGGATCACCTTGATTGTCCCGGAAGGTATCCTCGAGGGCACAACCAATCAACGTATTTTCCTCAATATCATCACCGAGTTTATTGCGGGTTACGCTTGGCCCGGCAAGCCGATCGCGAACATGATGGTCAAGTTTTACGGCTACAACTCGTGAGTCCTCACAAGTGGAACGAAGGAGTTGAAACGTCTACTGATCAGTGCGTTACTGTACATGCTAGGGTGAAGCACGGTATGGACTTTGCGCAGGATCTGAAATTGGGCCAGTACATGAAGATCCCACCGCGAGTCTTGTTTTTTGCGCAGATCTACTCGACTCTCCTCGCCACAATGACCCAGACAGGCGTCTTGCGCTGGATGATGGGCAACATCAAAGATTTGTGCAAATCGACCAATACGGACAGATTCACTTGCGCCGGCGCGAAAGTGGTCTACAACGCATCTATTATCTGGGGAACGATCGGTCCGCAGAGGATGTTCCAGAAGGGTCAAGTGTACAACGGTCTAGTGTACTTCTTCGCTATCGGCGTGAGTTTCTCCCGTCTTTGTCCAACAACGCTCATTGACGATCGCTTGTCTTTTCAGCCGGTGTGCACGGTCGCGGTATGGCTGCTTTATCGCCGATACCCCACTAGCTGGATTAAGTATATCAACGTGCCCATCTTCTTCAACGCCGCCGGCAACATTCCCCCGGCCAATACTAGTGAGTACTCTACGAATGACTTGTGTGCTGACTGTGCAGCGCAATATTCGCTGTGGTTCATCTTCGGGTTCGTCTTCAACTACCTCCTGCGCAGGAAGGCGTTCGCCTGGTGGAAGCGATACAACTGTACGTCCAACACTCCGCGCGCGTCTATCCATGGTTTCATCGTTCAACGCTGATGTAGTACATGCGGTACTAGATCTCACTCAAGCTGCGCTGGACACGGGCACGGCGCTGGCGACAATCATCATCTTCTTCGCGCTGAGCTATAATGGGATCACGCTTACGTGGTGGGGCAACACGGTGAATAAGACGACGATGGATTACAAGAGTACCCCGTGGCTCAAGGTTGCTACAGGCGAGCACTTTGGCAAAGGTGTGGGAGAGTTCTAGGTACTGTATCGTACATGTATGAATGCTAGTGCTAGTGCTGTTCTGGTCAACGAGTGTAACATGCATGTCATGATTGATGATCAGGTGTATTCGGTTGCTGTTGTACGAGTGGTCCGTGCGCACAGGCCTGATGTGTTTAGCGCAGATTCATCGATCACTGAGGTTTCTTGTCGAGTTTAGTAACTCTTCTGCTTCTTCTTCTCTTTTCTATCTTCATCTCTTTCAGCTCCACGATACTCTCTTGTCCGTCCGTTGAAGACCGCTATCTCGCCTGAGGAATACAATGTCCGACTCACAATCGTGCTTCCGTCAAATGGTGATCGAGCGGCGTAAGACGGGTGAGCTCGCGGCCTTGCTTCCTTCCTTTGGCATTCTTCCCCTTCCTTTGCTCCGATCAGACTCTCACCGAAGCTGTAGCTGACACATATGGACCCCTCAGTACTGCAGAAATACCGCCAATACGCGATAAACGTCTCCATGTCGCGCGACTTCGTCGACCCTGGACTCCAGCACAGACCGTTCCCCTGCCTGCCAGCAATACCTTTGTTGGACATTGCGACTTGCCATTCCATCGAGCGCGTGGAACAATTGTACGAATACCTGCTCGAGCTGGAAGGCATCGTTGATGAGGAGATTGAGAAGCTCGATGGGGTCATGATCCAATTCAGGAAAGGTATCTCCCCTCAGATCACCGAGGTGGTCACGGCGATGCTGGGCATCGAGGTGGATGGCAAGCGGGCTAGTACTGGCGAGAAGGTGCGTCACACATCTTGATGCGTCCAATCTACATTGACATGACCTCGACTGCAGACCGCCAGATCCAGCCAACGTCACAGCGCGTCAACCAAAGTGTCTCGCGGGAAAGGCCCCGTTCCCACATCCATCATCAACGTCGATCGACCCGGTCCATCCGGCCTTACCGTTGCGGAGAAGGACGAACTCGCCAAGCTGCAGACCTTCGGCCCTGGCCGAGTGTCTATCATGAAGACGACAACGGCCTGAGTTGAGAAGTAGGAAGGAAGCAAGGATCGAAGGTTGGAAGGAAACCCAGCGCGACTGATTTTGGGTGAAACATGTATTCTAGAGCAAGCATCTGGGTCCGGTTCCAGCGCAACCGAGATAACAACGATTACAGTCAGCAGCCAAAAAAAAAAACGTCATGTATCTCGTCACCCTGTTTCGGCTGCACGTTTTATCCGTCCCGACCACGTCCTCTCCTTCTCTTCTATTCAATGTTCCAAGGAAACCTTACTTGGCGCACATCACACTACCCATGATCGACAGCTCGACTATACTCACACCCATCAATGTCCTCATCGGACTCAGTTTCATCGCGTTCGACTGCATCCTGTCCAAGGTCTTCGGACTTGGGATCAGCGCATCTCTCGTCGTTGCCTCGCTGCGATGTATAGTGCAACTCACCATAATGGCCTCCGTGCTCGATAAGGTCTTTGCGAGCGATAACATCTACGGCGTCTTTGGCATGATTGCGCTTCTCAACGTCCTTGGCGCAGTGGAAGTGACGTTCAACAAAGCGAAAGGGAGGTTCACGAACATGGTGAATTCACAAATCAGGCAAATAAGTCGGGACAGGCGCTGATGTGCCTGGGTTGCAGTTCATCTTCGTACTCATTGCGATGCTGTGCGCTACCGTCCCCATTTCGATCCTCGGCACGAGGTTCGCCATGTCGCAGCGCCCATTTTGGCAACCTGATCAATATAGTGGGTAGTGAGCAGCGACGCCGCTGTTTTCCCTACAATGCGTTAAGCTGATTTCCAATATTTGGTAGTCCCGATCATTGGCATGATTCTCGGCAACGCCATATCTGCTATTGGCGTGGGATGGAACACTGTCCAAAAGGAGTTCGCGGAGAACAGGGACAAGATCGAAGCGTACCTCGCTCTAGGCGCAAGCAGGTTCGAAGCGAGCAAACCCGTCGCTGTCGAAGCTCTGAAACTGGCGCTTTTGCCTACTATAAACCAGCTCAGGTGAGAGGTATTGGAATAGACTGTGTGTAACGGATCTGACTGGGCCTACAGCGTCATTGGACTCATCTCGATTCCTGGTACATTTTCTCCCGCTGCTTGCTTGGTCTGACACTGACTGTTCACTGGTCATAGGTATGATGACGGGCGCTATTGTTGGTGGTAAACCGGTAGATCAAGCCGCGCGGCTTCAAAGTAAGTTTACACCATATGTGCACTCGCTGACGACAGTGATCATCATGTTCAGTAGGTCGCTTTCGGAGTAGCGCTTTGCGCTATTCTCTCTTATCTCTCTTCCCTCTTCCGTCTTCTCCATTCTCCTTCGCAACTAACAACTAACAATGAAACCAGTGATCGCCGCCTCCTCCGCACTGGCGGTGCTCTTCTCCCTCTATTTCGCCTGCACGACCGTCCTAGACGACTGCCACAGAGTCCGCGTGGACCGGATCGATACGCGCAAACCGGCCTTCTATCGCTGGCGGGACGACGCAGTCAGCGGCGCGTGGAAGCGTCTTAAGAGACCGTGGAGGGGGTCCCGGGATGATTCGGAGAGGCAGGGATTGCTGGATCATGCTCGACGCGATCAATGAGTATCATATGATCTTAATCGTACATGTCACATGCTGCATGCTGCATGCACGTGTCACCGCTGCTACCGCCGTGTAATGTCCAGTGTGCGCGTAGCTACTCTGTCCGACTGCGCCGCTTCGTGTGTCACCCAAACAATAGCTTTCAGTCCGCCATCCTTCTGCTTCTATTTGTGCGTCTTGGCTCAGCCGACGCACTGACATCTAATATGAAGGACTGTGATGAGAACTCACCACCATACTCGTTAGACTCTTCTCCACTTTCTGCGCAGTGTCCGAATCCAGTGCCGAAGTCGGTTCTACATCTCCCATTTAAGCGCCATCAACGGATTCAACGAAAACGAATGAGGGACTCACCATCTAAGAGCAATACTTCGGCCCCACCCAGACCGACCGCGATGGCCAAAGCGAGTCGTTGCCCCTCTCCACCACTGAGCGTAGCCCACGCTCTCATCCATAACCCCTCGGAAACACCCCACTCCGCCGCGAGTCTCACTGGATCTCGATCTGGTCCGTCTACATCATTTTCGTCCGAGTGATCGTCTTTACTTGAGCGGGAGCCCGAGCGCGAGCGTGAGGAGTAGGCTCGGACAGTCTCCAATAGCTCGCGCGGGGTGCCGGGCAGAAGGGACGGGCGCTGGGGGACGTACTGCACTCGCGTGCGATACGTTGGTATACCTGCGCAATATATGTATTAGACGTGGATCTCGGAACTTGGATTCTACATGGTACATGATGACTTGCCATATTCGCGCGCGGGTCTGCGAGTTGTGCGTTGAAGTTAGTCCAACTTGAGAGAGAGACCCGGGTCGTTCTACTTACTTTCCATGTAATAGTATCTCGCCCTGATCATACACGTTGAGCTCGGCAATACATTTCAGCAGCGTGGTCTTCCTACACAGAGTCAGCGTTAGGGTCAGCTATGACTGTAGCTGTAGCTGTAGCTGCAGCTGTAGCCGGAGACTGAGAAGGACTGAGAAGACATACCCCGACCCGCTCTCTCCTTTTACGACCAAAATATCCCCCTGGTTCACATCTAACGACAGATCCTGGATGTAGCAGCTTTACTTCAGTGCCAGCTCAGCCTTCTGGTCATGGAGGAAAGCTTACATTGATGATTGCAGACCCTTTGCCGTTATCCCTACGCAGAGTCAGGCTCGAGACGGAGAGCAGCGTCATTAGGTATTGAGAGAGTCAGACAGCGAGTCGAAACGAAATGACGTTTGTCGTTTGGGTTAATATCTTTGTTTTCGTTAAAACCACTGAAACTGGATGCATCTGTCCACCGCCAAAATAAGTGACGACTTCTTGGAAGTCCTCCTGCGCATCATTCTTCAGTACACGCTTCACATGCCCTGTGCGACAGTCCGTTGTCTGTCTCTCATATTTGCATGTTGGTCTAATCAATTACCGAATGATGTTGCACATAGACTCGACGGAACAATTATTGAATGAAATCTATAACGGGCGGAAATCCGGCTCCCCGTAGATCCCTCCCATGGGGTGCACGGCCTCCCTCAGTCCTCTATCAGCCATGATATTCTGCCCGTTTATCCCTGCTGACAGATTCGACGAGAGGAATACGGCGATATTGGCGATCTCCTCTGGGGGCGCGATGGTGGCCATGAGTTCCGGCGTGAACGCCTTGGCCCGCTCCATCATTCCTGCCATTGCTCCTTCTATATCACGAAAACGTCATTCGTTAGACATCATGCGCGCTCTGTCGAAGTTGAGATGACTCACGCGAGACTGTGCCGGACATCATGGCGTTCTGGCCTATGGCTGTAGCCGTCGGTCCGGGTCTGCATGCAGGGTCAGCCACCTCCTCCACGAGCCAAGTCAGTGGTGGTGGATAGTGAGATGTTGCTCACCCGACACCGTTCACCCTGATTCCCGTCTTAGCGGAGAGGAGCTGCGACGCAGCCGACTTGAGCAGTCCCACTACAGCGTGCTTGGACGTAGTGTATGCCGTGGCGCCCATCCCGCCGAAGGTCGAGGCGAGGGATGTCTATAACGTTTCCCAGCCAGTCAGCAGCTGTCGTCGAAACGTGTAATGAGACGGTGGATGATAAAGCAGACTTGTACTGACAGTAACGACGATGCTTCCTCCCGCTACAATCTTCTCAGGGGAGGTGTTGAGCATAGCGCGCGAAGCCCATTGGATGCAGTTGAATGCGCCGACCACGTTGACTTGGAATTGGCGCTCGAGGCCTGCCGCCGTGGTGCTGGGCAAGGTCTCGAAGTCGACGATTCCAGCGTTGGCGTACTGCGGCAGCAACTAAAGTGTCAGCTCGTTCCTCCAGTATCTCCATTCTGATAGGATAGCAGCACCGAGGCACTCACAAACCAATCCAAACGCTTCTCCTCCTCAATAACCTTCCGCACAAGCGCTTCCACCTCGTCCCCCACCGTCACGTCCATCTTAACAGGAACGACCTTTGTGCTCAAACCCTTCTCCTTGATCTCCTGGACCACAGCATCAAGGTTCGTATCGGAGATATCGGTAGCGTAGATCGTCTTTGCTCCGGCGAGAGCGTAGCATGATACGGCCGCGCGACCTATTCCTGATCCCGCGCCTGAATCACGAGTTAGCTTAATTACGCCCGTATCTCACTGGGACGTGCATCAAGAGAGAGAGGGGAGAGAGGCAGCTCACCGGTGATTACTCCCACTGTCCCATTGAGGAGGTTGAGCGAAGTAGACATCGTGATGATGATATGTCAAATATAAGATGATGGTATTAGGTGGGAGACACTTGTACAGCACACCACCCGTCCCTTATATGCGATAGCATCTGCGCGCCGGACACGCCAGAGCGGGACACAGCACGCCATATCGCCGTATGCAGTGCTCGTACGCTCGTACGAGGAATCACGGGGCGGGGGTGATCACTCCTCGTATCCTCGTACGACACGCCTCGGAGGGGCGGTCCTGACTCGTACGAGCGGGGTGAGGACCTGGGCTCCTTTGACTCGCGCGGGCGCCGAGATTGTCGGATGTTGGTTAACCGGGAGATCCAGTGCTGACACTGCATCGCATTGCTATCTGCAATCAAGTGGATGTGCATGTTGTCAGCGTATACTGTGTCGCTATGTATGCTGTGCATGCTGGCGAGCCGTAGACTGGAATAGTAGAACCTCAAATCGTGCGTGTGCGTGATGCTGGGTGTCTGATGCTTGATGGAACGAGCGCGAGTACTGCGTGGTTGATGTATCACGTTGAGCCATCTTCTACTGATGTCCTATTGATACTGATGTCAATCCACAACGGGACAGGCAATCAACAACGCTCGCTCGTTCAAGTCCAAGATGGTGTTGTCAGCATATCATCACATGCACCCACATCTCACTACACTATCTGTGATCCTGGACAACACTCGACACTTGACAATCGACAATCGACAATCGACATGCCGCCATTCGACGAAAACGCCCCGCTACCGACTGTATCGAAGGTATCAGCGACCGTAACACTACTTGGCACACCCCTCGGCGCGGGTCGAGTTACACCTAGTCGAGCCACAATGCATTCTGACAAAAGCAGACATGCTCGATCGACCTCGGTGGTTCCAGGAACTCGTATTCGAGGTGAAGCGCCGCTTCAGTTGCAATTGGCGAGAAACGTCAATAAGCCTCTAACGATCTATGAAGATGCGCTCGATCACAGCGCCAAGAAAATCCCTCCGGCTCTTCTCACTCATGACGTTCAGTCGAGCCTTGAGCGCAGAGTCGGCACTCTGGAGAAGAAGTTCGAGAGGAATGAGGATGTTACTCGAGACAAGCGTGAGTCGATATATCTCATTCAGGCTTGCAAACGAAATACAAGACGCAGTACGCCCTACGATCTACAAGTGCTGATTCGAGCTTTGATGCGTAGTCAACTCGCTAGACGATAGACTTACGACCCTCAATGCGCACCTACTCTACATGTTGAGCAAGCCGCCTCTTCTTACTCCCCAGATGGGACAGGGCGAGTCTGGAGCCGACTCCAGCGGAGCTGGCGTACGAAGCCCGCCTGTACCTGCCCTCAGGAGGAAGATGGAGGCTGCTGCTGAGTTGGAGCGGAGCATGTCCTTCGATCTGAGTTCGGGTGAAATCTCGCTAGATGATATTGGAGCATTCGGACGGAGGGAAGGTATTCCTTCGCACAAGGAAGAAGAGATTTCAGGTGGGATTCCAAGCTTGATTCACATTGAACAGAGCGGATTGTTGCTAGATTGGCTGACGGACGCGTGCGCGTAGAGCTGCAAGAGAAATTGAGAGCGCAACAGGAACTCATCGATGGAGTGGTAGCGCAGAATCAAGCGCAAGCGGAGCAGAGTACGTTCAAGCTATCCCAAAAAACGTCACAAGGAGGCCAGGCCAGCTGATCCTCTTCCTCCATCACGCTTGAATAGTCACCTCGATCCTGACTATTCTCGGCACTGCCAAAAAGACAAACCAGACCGTAGACAGCCTACAGCTCGACTTGTCTGCCGTACAAGGCCACCTGGCAGATCTCGATCAGCGCGTGGGGGTAGTGGAGGAAGTGGTCGAAGTAGGGGATGCCAGCGTGCTTCTCGTGCGTGTTCTTGCTCTTTGACCCGAATCCGCATAGAATTGATTGCTCATCACATCGGTTCCGATGCACAGGACACATGTCCCCTAAGTCCTGAAACCGCACATGATATGGAGGATGCACCGCAGAGCGGGACGAAGCGAAAGCTCCTCGAGGAGGAAGACGGTGAGTGATGTGGCAAAGTGGCAGACTCAAGTACCATGCGGTTACTCAATTCACAGCATTTGGACCAGTGTAAGAAGAGTAACGAGCTGATCACAGATATACATACAGGTATTATCAACAAGCGGCGAGCTATGTCGAGATCCCCCAGTTCTCCCTCGAGCGGATAACGCCAGTTATGATCATCCTCCCTTTTGACTCGTGCTACAGTATTTGGTCGCTGTAACGAGGCCTTCTCTCTCTTTGCCCGTTTGACTTTCGATACCATACTATAGTATACCCCTGTCAGCTATGCAGTTTGGTATGTCACTCAATGCATGTCACAGCATACAAGCGTGGCACCTGTGTGGGATGGCCCCCGCGTGAGCTCCTGTATGATGGCCTAAACGCGTCAGAAGACATGAAAGGATGGTTCAGTCATTCTGTCGATCGTGAAAGGATGCAGCCCAGGACTATCTTTTGTGTCTTTTGTGTGACTCGGGCGCAAGAGGGTATAAGTACCTCGTCTCCTCATCTGGCTCTTGTCAGTCTTCATCCACTCTTACTCTCCCAATCCAACAGTACCCACCACCAACTGACATCACTCTTAACGACCATCCTCTCTCATAA